>CAUYRT010047402.1:0-117690 GCA_963574885.1 Lepilemur ruficaudatus
CAAACACCCCCAAAAGAAATTTATGTTTAATAATATGATCATTACATGTAAAAAAATGTTTACATGGGCATATTACTAATTCCAATTTATAACATTATTTGTTTTAGTTTTTTTAAATAAAGTATTAATAGTTTTAAATTACTTAATTTTTTATGATTGTAAGCATTATCCTAAATAAAATGTAAGTAAAAAATATATATATATATTAGGGTATTATTATTTATAATTTGAGCTTTCCTTAAGAGACAGTGGATGCAGACAAGCTTATAACCACATGCAAATCAAGGAAGAGATAAAATCCATCACTCTACTACCCATCCTGAGAAGACTACAGCATTGACTCTTGAATCACTTTTTAGAATGTTCATCTTATCTTATGGAGATTTACTGAGCAGTAAATAAAGCTTCAGAAAAAGGTAAAACAAACAAACAAAAAAAGTAGATGCATTACAAACTTAATATATGTATCAAGCCAAAAAAATTAACCGTGGCCCAAAAAATAGGCATTATTATATCATAGTAACATTAATATTATCAAGTCTCTCTCTCTCTCTTTTGTCTTTCTTTCCTGTCCCTGTTGCCTAATGTCAAGCAGATACTTATAAGATATTTAAACAAGTGCAGTCACAGAACCTCTTAGGTCAAATCAGAATCCCCGGATGTTCCACTCGGATAAAGCTTTCTTTTTTCTTTCTGATTTAGAGCTATTTGATCAACAGTTTCATTGTATCGGGATCAAGAGGAATCTATTATTCAGTGTTCACAAAAAGAGTTTAATCAAATGAACAAATTAATTTAGGGAGCAACAGTATGTAGAAGACAAAAGCCAGGAACTCAGATGGGGTAGCATGAAATCTCCCATGTGGAAGTCATTTAAACTTAAATTTTTCACGTGGCAAGGATGAAAACATTCTTCTGCTATGGAGCTTCATAAAGCACGTCAGGCATCTTCTTGTACAGCCTTTTACACATCTGTCAATTGGAGAAGTTAACCTCTCTGCAGTTTTGATGAGAAAAAGATAAAAATCGAAGTCCTGGTGATTTTATAGGAGTGCTGGCTGCTTGTGTCTTTGGCTATCTCTTCCACCCCCTTGGTGTGAAAACATCTTTGATTTAAAACAGATGTGGTCCCCTTGGCATGGCCTGCTACATACCACATGGCTCACAGTGCTCTGTGGTTCACAAGGTAACCTCATGGAGCTGGGCCAGTACCCAGGGGTAGGTTTTCTGCCCAGCATCAAATATGGACAGACACCTGATGATTTTTCAAGAGACTCTCACGTGCAGGTGTCTAAATGCATAGACAACAGATAATCACACTTTGACCTCTTAGAGGTCGTGTGGTCCTCTACTTTCCCCTCCCACTTCACTGCACTTTGTAAGTATAAATTACATTTACCGTGGCATCGACTCTTTTTTCCACCCTTTTCGTGGAAATTTAAGGGATCCTTATCTTTGCGTAATCTAAATTTCCAGCTTTCGGTTAGCTGTTCTTTAGTTGAATAACTAATAACTGTTTACTTTATAAACTTTTTTTGCAATGCGCCTTGGGTTATTTTCTGAGCAGATGGAATACTGCCTTGTGAACTGGAAAGTGGTTTTCTTGTTTCCATATGGAGAAGGGAAGCAGGGACATGTCAACGGAGCAGCGCATTTAAGCATGCAGGTTTTTAGAATAACTTAGGACCTATTCAGTTTCCATTAAGAATATCTAATTATAAATAATTACCTTAAACTGATTTAATTCCACCCTCTTGTGCTTTATTAGAGCAACAAACTTAACCACATGCATTTTGTTAAATAGACCATTGCACTGTGAAGGAAAAGAAGAAAAACACTCAATGAGATTGATATGACTCGTGTGGGAAAGGAGGGATTAACAAAAACTGAGCATTTTCTGGACTATCCTCTCCCATTCCATTAGTGGTGAAATGTAAGTAGGTGTTCTAGAAAATGAGTTCACAGTAAATAATTTAGGGACATTAGCTTAGCTTTAATAGATGGCCCCTGCCCTATTTAACATATAATGCCAGAAATAGGCAAATAATTTGTTTTAGCATTAGGCTACATTTTTAAATATGTAACAGATTAAATTATTAAGGCCAAATACTAACAATGGACTGAAATAATAAGAATTGATATTAATTTTTGTTTTCAGCATCCCAGAAGTGTCTGAAGATATAAAATGTCTATTTCTTATGAAGATGATAAATGAGCTACATAGTTGTAGAGTGGTTATTCTTGAAACCGTAGTTAGGATTTTTTTTTTTTTTGGAAAAGCAAAGAGCTTCATTGTTTTTCTGCATAACAAATTAGTAAACTTGCACTATAAAAATCCACCCGGTTTGCTTTTCTTTGTTGGAACGAAAAAAAAAATTCACATGGAAAAAAGCATAGGATGAAAATATAGAAATCACCAATAAACTTACCATATAGATATCATAATTATTATATGAACATGTTGATATATTCCTCCCCAGATAATTTTTATATACATGAGAATTATCTTTATGTAATTGTAATTAAAGTATAGCCTACACATAGAAAATGAAGAAATAATAAATATTTTAGAGGCAGAACACCTTCAGAACTCCAGAAGTCCTCCCATCAAGTTCTCCACCAAGAGTAAATTTCCTTGACTTTTAACACCATAGACTAGTTTTTCCCATTTTTTTGAATTATATATAAGTGGAATAACACATTATATCCTCTTTTAATATTTGCTTATCTTATGTAACATTAGGATAGTCAGATATATTCATATTATGTGTCTATGCAATTTACTTATTCTCATTGATACATATAATTGCATTATATTAATATTAATGCATTACACTTTATTTAACCAGTAGGCCATTTGGTTGCCTCAAGTTTGGGGCTATTAGAAACATTGTTGTTATAAAATACTAATGCATGCCTCATGGCAGAAATTATGGATGGGCTTCTGTTTGGTATATATTTAGGAGTAAAACTGGTGGTTTCTAGGAGCATGCATATGGTAAGTTTTTAATACACATTGCCAGAGAATTTTCAAAAATGACTGTAATAATTTATAATTTCGCTGGCAATATATGAGAGTTACAGGTGCTCTACCTCCTTCCAACACTTGGTATCAAAGAATTATTTTTAAATAAAAACAAAGTTAATAATGTTGCACATGTACCTTGGTAGCCTACATTTCCTACCTGATCATTTATCCTGGGTGTCTTTCCAAGTCAATGAATAAAGAGGTCATCATTACTTTAAATTGTTATGTGATAATCTTTTGAACTGTATATCTAAGTATATGTAGCCAATTCTTCATTGATGAATATTTCTACAGATTTTAATTTTTCATTTTATAAATAAAGCTAATTATGTAATTCTTTGTGTTCTCATTTATTTGATCTTCCAGATTATTTTGGAATCACACTAAAGGAGTGAATGTAAATAGAAAAGAAAACTTGTCCAAAGACTGAATCACAAAGGACTCTAAATTTCAAAGGTCAGCCAGGTGAAGAAAAATGAATAATGAGACTGAGAAGAAGCTACCACTGATTGAGAAATAAAATTAAGAGAGAGTGGAGTCCTGGAATCCAAGCTAAGACAGTGACTCAAGTAACAATGAATGATTAACTGATAGGATGCTGCTAAATATTAACAGAATGAGGACCAATAATTGAACACTGAACATAGCAATGTGATGGTAAGAAATGGCATAGGTAAGAAATGGCATAGCTAAGAGAGCCTTCAGTGGAATGGTAGAAACCCTGATTAACTGGATTCATGAGAGAGGAGAGAAACTGGAGGCAGTGAGTGTAAACAACTCTTTTGAGGAAATTTGTAAGGGAAGGAGGGGAAATGGGGAAAAAGTGAGACTAAAGGATGTTTGCATTTTAAAATGAGAGAAATGATCACATTTTGTGCTGATGGAAAAGATTCATTAGAGAGGAAATTTGATTACACTCAAAGAAGAGAGAAACGTTAGAGTAGGGTAACAGAAGTCGAATTTGGAGCCCAAGAAGAATTTTGGCCTTTGTTAGGCGTGTGGGTAGTTTGTCCATAGAAATGGAAGAGAAGGCAGAAGGACATGTAGGAGATAGATCTATTCAGAATGCTCCTATTTTCTCTGTTCATTAACAAGCAAATTATCATTCTACAAATAAAGATCAACAAGAATTAGAGAAAAAAGGATATGAAATAGTGACCTAAGGAGTTTTGATAGCCGCTGGAATTGGAAAAGTATGCAGTATTCTATTCACTCACATCTGCTTCTGGTACTGGTCCTGCCTCCTTAATGATGACAGATTTATGCTTTTAAACCCCTAATCAGATAATGGCATTTTTAGAAATGATAAATACTCAAGGTGATGGATTCTCCAAATACACATTCTGTGCATGTAACAAATACTCATGTCTACCCCATAAATATGTAAAATATTTTGTACCAATAAAAAAAAATGACTGTAGCACTTTTATGCACAGCAAATATTCTTTTGGCTCCTCATCAACCATAGTTAAGTATAGGACATAATTCAAACTTCTTAGCATGTCAAACAGTGCCTATAATCTGCTCCAAACCTGTAGTCATAGACATCTCCAAGGATTCCTATGACTCAATGCAATTCAAGTTCCAGGTGAGACTAACTTCTTATTAATACATTTGTTCTTGCACCATATACACACTGATAATTCCTTAGCTTTGTCTGGGTAGTTTCCTTTCCAGAAATGACTTTTCTTCTTTCTCCCCACTTTATAAAAATGCAGCTCATGTTCTACCTATTCCTCCATCACTTCCAAAGGTACAACTGACTACTCTCTTCTTGAAGTCCCCCTTAAACTCTTTGAGTTTAGCTTTGTACTTAGCTTTCTATATTGCATTATTGCTTAATGTGTCTACTTCCCCTTAGACCAGATGTTTTCCAAGCATAGGGACAGTATCATGCTGTGTGCATGTCTTGCTTGGATTATGGAGTTTCCTTCAATCCAAAATTGGTTATGTAAATTTGGGCTCACATTTTATAACTGCCTCTCTTCCCTGCAACAATTTATATGTTTTTAATTTAACAACAACAGAAAAAACCAATAACACTAGCATTGGATTCTGACAATAATGTTAGATACCAAGTTATAATTAGATGAAGACTATGTAATCATATTGGATGTAGTTCAGCATTTCTCTAAAATTGGAATGTTACATGGAAAATCAAGTCAATAAAGAAACTGGCCAAAACTTGTGGAATATTAAGCTTCAAAGATTTTGTTTTTATTGTAATTTAGTTCACTCTTGGTGAGACTTCTTGTGCTTATCTTTATGTCTCCAATTTAGCTGACTATTGCCTCATAATGAGCAGTACAAGTAAAACAAGATAAAGTAATTAATATTCTGAGAACTAAAGATATAGCAGAAACACAAAATTAACAAATTCACCCCCACTCCTCTCAGTATGGTTTTCTCAGGAATAAATTTTTTGTTCTCCTCTCTAGTGGGTAAAAACAACAACAACAACAACAAAAAAAAAACTTGCTTGGGAAATCCACAAACTTCGGTGTTTTCTATTGAAACTTCAAGGAGAAGAATCATTTGACCAAATTAATCCAATTACAATTGATCGGCCACAAATTGAGAAAGGTACAGCAAGGAGAAGTCTCTCTCACTGCTGCAGATCACCTTCAAGTCTAACTTGGACTATTGAAGCCATCGCTTAGCTAGTTTCCTTCACTTGGGTCTATTTTCAGCTCCAATCCACTTTTTTTCAGCATCCAGAATTATTTTCTTGAAGTTAAACCTGACCTTACCATTTCCACACTTAAAACCTCAGCTATCTTCTCATTATACCTAGAATGACTCAGTTCCAGATTTCTTCTCCGCCCTTGTTTTTATCCACTGACCGCTTTGCACCAGCCACAGGGACCTCCTTTCACCTTCTGAAGTTTGCCACGTTTGTTATTGCTTCAGAGCTTTACCAGACGCTCTTCTATAAGACTGCAACACTCTTCCCAGCCTCCTTTGCTGGTCCTGTCCTGTTTACATTTTAGGTCTTATTTTGAAAGTCACTGGGCCTATAAAGTATAGCCTCTTTGTGCCATCGTAATGCCTCAAGCAAAATACTCTTCACACAGAAATGTGATTGTCTGCTTTCTTAATATTTTCTTCAAGCAGAATCTTCTTTTTTGACCTAAGTTCATTGTAATGGTATATTATATCCTTCACTGTCTGTAACTATATATTGTAAAAACTATAAATATTTATTGGCATTTTATGTCTTCTACTGCCTTTTACTCTCTGTATACATATGTATATGTGTGCATATGTGTGTGTGTGTGTGTGTCTGTGTCTGAATGGTATTGTAGAATATTCCACCCATTAACAGCATAATAGACATTCTTATTAATTTCATATGGAACATTCACCAAGATCGATTATCTTCTGGTCTACAAACACATCTCAACAAGTTTAAAAGGATAGAAATCATAAAGTATGTGTTTAGTCCACAAGGGAATTAAACTAGAAATCAATATCAGAAAGATAGTTGGAAAATCCTAAATACTTAGAGAGTAAACATATTCTAAATTGTACAGGGTCAAAGAAAAAGTCTCAAGAAAATGTTACAGTATTTTGAATTAAATAAAATAAGAATACATCCTACTGTGAAATTTTTGGAATACAGTGAAAACAGTACTATGAGAAAAATCTACAGCATTGAATGAATATATTACATAAGAAAAAATATCTAAAATTAATAATATGAGTATATAATTTAGAAAGCTAAAATAAGAACAGCAATATAAAAATAAAGTAAGCAGAAGAAAACAAAAGAATGAAAATTAGAGCAGTGACCAATGAAATTTAAAGCAGAAAAACAATAGAGAATATCAACAAAAGTAAAGTCTTGTTATTTGAAAAGATGGATAAAATTGGTAACATCTAACCTATATATGAAAAAACGCAGAGAATATCAATTACTAATATAAGAAATGAAAGAGGGTCATCACTGCTGATCCCATGGACATAAAAGGATAACAAGGGAATATTATGAACATTTATATGCCCACTAATATGATAACCCCTAGATGAAATTAATAATTCCTTGAAAAACACCATCTACCAAAACTCACACAAGGGGAAATAGATAATCTGAATAGGTCTATATCTATTAAAAATTGAATTAATAATTAATAATCTTCCAAACCAGAAAGTCTAGATGGGTTTACAGATGAATTGTATCACACATTTAAGGAAGAAATTAGACCAATTTTTCTACAATCTTTTACAGAAAATAGAAGCAGAAGAGATACTTCCTGATATGTTCCATGAGGCCATCATTACCCTAATACTAAAACCAGACAAAGATACTACGAAAAAAGAATACTACATACCAATATCTATCATGAATATAGATGTAAAAATTCTCAACACAATATTGGAAAATTAAATCTAACAATATGTAAAAATAATTATATGTCATGAGCAGTGTGATTTATCCCAGTTATGCAAGATTAATAAACATTAGAATATTAACATAATATTTCATATCAACAGGATAAAGAAGGAAATCTATGATCTTATCAATAGATGCATAAAAAGCATTTGACAAAATCCAACACCGATTCATGATAAAAACTCTTAGCAAACTAGGACTAGGGAAGAACTTTTGCAGCTTGATAAAAATATCTGCAACAGTCCTACTGCTAACATACTTACTGAAGAGAAACTAGTTGCTTTACTTCTAAGACCAGAAACAAGGCAATAATGTTTCCTCTCACCTTTCCTATTCAATATGGTACTGAATGTCCCAGCTAATGCAGTAAGACAAGAAAAGGAAATAACCTATATGCAGATTGGAAAGGAAACAATAAAACTATCTTTCTTTGCAGATGCTATGATTGTCCATGTACCAAACCCCAAAGAATCAACAAAACTCCTGGAACTAGTAAGTGATTATAATAGCTGGAGGGTACAAAGTTATTACATAAAACTCAATTGCCAAAATCTGAAAGCAGCCAAGGTGCCATTCAAAAGGTGACTGTAAAAGCAAAGTGTGGTACATTAATGCAGAGAATGTTATTCAACCAAGAAAGGAAATGAACTATCAAGCCTCAGAAAGACATGAAATAAATTGAAATGCATATTGCTAAATAAAAGAAACCAGGCCGAAAGACTTCATACTGTGTAATTCCAAAACTATGACATTTTATAAAAGGCAAAACCATAGAGAAAGAAAAAAATGATTTCCAAGGCATGGGGAGGGAGAGAGAAATAGGCAGAGCACAGAGGATATTTAGGGCAGTGAAACTTTTTAATGGTGGATAATGGACTTACACCCAAGGCACAAAACTACACAAATTCTAGAAGAAAATGTTGGAAAAACTCTTATAGACATTGGCCTAGGCAAGGAATTTATGAAGAAGACCCCAAAGGCAATCAAAGCAACAACAAAAATAAATAAAAGGGACCTGATCAAATTAAAAAGCTTCTGCACAGCCAAAGAAACAATCAATAGAGCAAATAGACAACCTACAAAAAGGGAGAAAATATTTGCATGTTACACATCCAATAAAAGGTCAACAGCTAGAATTTATATAGGACTCAGGAAAATCAGCAAGAAAAAACAAACAACCCTATCAAAAAGTGGGCAAAGGACACGAACAGAAACTTTTCAAAAGAAGATAGACTAATGGCCAACAAACATATGAAAAAATGCTCAAAATCTCTAATCATCAGAGAAATTCAAATCAAAACCACAATGAGATATTACTTAACTGCAGTGAGAATGGCCTTTATCACAAAGTTCCAAAACAATAAATATTGGCATGGATGCGGAGAGATGGGAACACTCATATGTTGCTGATGGGACTGCAAACTAGTGCAACCTCTGTGGAAAACAATATGGAGATACCTCAAAGAGCTTCAAGTAGAACTACCATTTGATCCAGCAATCCCATGACTGGGAATCTACCCAAAGGAAAAAAAAAACAACCTTCTATAAAAAAGACATCTGCATTAGGAATGTTTATGGCAGCACAATTCACAGTTGCAAAGATGTGTAAACAACCCAGTGCCTATCAATACATGAGTGAATTAATAAGATGTGGTATATGTATACTATGGAGTTCTACTCAACCACAAAACACAATGGCTCTAGCACCTCTTGTATTATCCTGGATAGAGCTGGAGTCCATTCTATTGGGTGAAGTATCACAAGAATGGAAAAACAAGCACCATATGTACTCACCATCATATTGGCATTAGCTGATCAACACCTATGTGCACATATAGTAGTAACATTCATTGGGTGTTGGGCAGGAGGGAGGGGAGGAAGGAATGAGTATATTCACACCTAGTGGATGCGGTGCCCACCATCTGGGAGATGGACATGCATGAAGCTCTGACTCGGGTGGGGCAAAGTCACTATATGTAACTTAAACATTTGTAACTCTGTGATATGGGCAAATAAATAAATCAATCAATAAAACAAATTAAATTCTAGATATATGACTATTTTCTTTGAAAAAAACAAAAGAAATGATTAAAAATAGAAAAATATAATGAAATTTTTTGTACTCCTCAATTTACTCTACTTATTTCTAGAAATCTGGATGTAGGACATACATAGAGTTGTGGAAATTTTGTATACGTAATATTGTTCATTTTTAACAACATAGATAATAAAGGACAATTAGAAACAGACTATGTGTCTTAGAGGAATGCTTCGATAAATGTTGACTCTCATAGTAGGTAATACTATGCAGTCATTGCAAATCTAGACTGAAAGGAAATATACCATATAGCTGTGGTATATTTCTTGTTTTTGGAGAATGAGTTATTTTATTTGCCTCTATGTTTGTGTTTTCTAAATGTTCTCAGGAGCATATGCATTGTTCTTTATAGACTAATGAATGACAATAATAAATGCTATTTTAATTTCTAGGATATAATGAATGACTCAATTATAGCAGTAGCAGTGGAATAAATTAGGGAAAGCTATTGTGCAAGTAAATGCAGGATAGAATAGTGGTGTCATGAGGGTCAAGAAAGAGAAAGAAGTAACAAGACATTCTAGACTGGATAATTGAAAATTTTCTTGACATCTCAAATAAACATACAGATGCACAGATGTATTGTCTTATTTTATTTTTAGAAATAATAAATAATACATGTTCACAGTGAACGTTTTTAAATTCTATTTTGAACTTGAGTCTGCAATGCCAGTAGAACGTGCAGGTAAAATGTTGCACAGACCTTTAAAATTTCTATTTAAAATCCTCTTATTATTCATAATACCAGATATATAACACAAACTTTCTGTAATGTGATTTCCATAAAGAAAAATAGTAGGACTGTATCATATTTTTCTCATCAGGATATTATAGAAACTTTGACTATCATTTTATGTCATGTGCATTGATTATATTCTGGCTACAACATTCTCCAACTTTTCAAATATTTGAGAAAGGAATTTCTCTGGAAATCATGCAGAGAAGAACCCATGAAATCTATTCCTTTGACCCCTTCTTACCTTTCAGCTGTGTACCCAAGAAGCAGCAATGCTTCACAGCAGTTTTGAGCTTTCAAAACCTTATATAGAATTCAAGACATGAACAGAATATCAGTAACTTTCAGAAATGTGTTTCAAATTAATACAGAAATTTGAAAGACTCAAGTCAAGTTGAAATGAGTGGCTAATGGACTTCATTTCATATTCAAAAAGATGTTCTGCTTCAGCTATTGTCAATGCAAGATACATAGCTAAATTGGGGTATTTCCTTTTCCTAACGGAGGCATATCTTTGATAACTGAACCAGTGCCTCTGAGATCTAATCCAAAATGGCAGCCATTATGTGGCAAATCCCAAGGGAGACAAATCCCTGGGAAAATGAAAGGCAGCTGCTGCCTTCTAAAGATACTTCCCCAGACATCTCAACAGAGTCCAGAGATACAAATCAGAAGTTAGTTGCAAATGAAGACCACTTACTGTCTCATATAAAGTGAAAGATCTATTTTTCTCTGGAAAATGTTTTTATGAATAATTTTATAGGCTTTCTGTTTCTGACAGATCTAGAATCAGAGTGAATATTTCAGAAAAACAAGGGGGACAGTTTTTTTATTTGTTCTAAGAACAGTTAACATGACATCTACCCACTTAACAGATTTTAAATGTACAATACATTATTGCCATCTATAGGCACAGATCTCTAGTACTCAGTCATCTTGTATAACTGAAACTTTATACCCATTGATTAGCAACTCTCTATCTCTTACCTCAGCTCCTGGCAACCACCATTCTATTATTTTCTTCTGTGTATTTGGCTATTTTAGATAACTTCATATAAGCATAATCACTCAGTATTGTCCCTCTGTGACTGGACTATTTCACCTAGCATAATGTCCTAAAGATTTGTCCATGTTGTCAAATATTATAGGATTCTCTTACTTTTTCAGGCTATATAGTATTCCAGTGTATGCAGATATCGCACTTTTTAATTCATTTATCTGTCAATGAACATTTAGGTTGTTTCCACTTCTTGGTTATTGTGAATAGTACTGCAATACAACGTGAGTGCTAATATCTTTTTCAGATCCTTATTTCAAATCTTTTGGATAAATACCCAGCAGTAGGACTGCTGAATTATGTGGTAGTTATATTTTTAATTTTTGAGGAAGATTCAAACTATATTTCATAGCTGCCCATTTTGCATTTCCACTAACAGCACACAAGGGCTTCAATTTCTTTACATCCTTTCCAACATTTGCTTTCTTTTTTTTTTTTTTTTGAGTCAGTTTTGCTCTGTCACCCCAGGTAGAGTGCGGTGGCATCATCATAGCTCACTGCAACCTCAAACCCCTGGGCTCAAGGGATCCTCCTTCCTCAGCCTCCCAAGTAGCTGGGACTATAAGCAAACAACACCATGCCCAGCTAATTTTTTCTATTTTTGGTAGAGAAGGGGTCTTGCTCTCACTCAGGCTCACCTTGAAATTCTGACCTCAAGGAATCTTCCCACCTCTGACTCCCAGAGTGCTATGATTACAGGCGTGAGCCATTGGGCCCAGCCCTATATTTTCTTTTGTTGTTGTTATAGCCATCCTAACATGTATGAGGTGATATGTCATTGTGGTTTTGATTTGCATTTCCCTGGTGATTAGTGACACTGGGCAGAAAACATAGGGGGAAAGCTTTGTGACATTGGTCTTGGCAATGGTTTTATAAATATGACACCAAAAGTAGAGGCAACAAAAACAAAGGCACAAAAGTGAGGCTGCATTAAACTAAAAACCTTCACAGCAAAGAAACAATCAATGGAGTTTAAGGGCAACATACAGAATGGAAGGGAACTTTGCAAACTGTGTATCTAATGTCTGAGTCCATTTTGTGCTGCTATAACAGAATACCACATGCTGGATAATTTATAAATAACTGAAGTGTGCTTTTTTCTGGAGGCTGGGAAGTCCAAGACAAAGAGGATGCATTTGGTGAGGGCCTTCTGGCCGCATCATAACAGGGGGAAGGCATCACATGGCCAGGGAGTGGGATGGAGACCAATGCCTGTGAGAGAGGAATGGGGATCAAATTCATCCTTTTGTCAGGGACCTGCCCCTGCAATAACTAACCCATTCCTGAAATAACAACATTAATTCCCAACCTCTGGAGAGAGGAAAGAGGATGAAATTTGAGTTCATCACAAATGGCTAATGATTGAATCAATTGTGCTACATAATAAAGCCTTGATAAAAACTTAAAAGGACAGGGTTAGCTGTGCCCAGAGAAGACACGGAGAGAAGCTCCACTCCTTCACTGTCCCTGCATATCTCACCTTATCCATCTCTTCCATCTGGCTGTTCATCTCTGTCTTATAATATTCTTCATAATAAATGGGTGAACATAAGTAAGGAGTTTCCCTGAGTTCTGTGAGCTGCTCTAGCAAATTAATTGAACTCAAGGAGGGGGTTGTGGGAACTCTGATTTATAGTCTGTCAGAAACACAGGTCACAACTTGGGGCTTGTGATTGACACTTGAAATGGGAAGTAGTCTCGAGGGACTGAGCCCTTAACCAGAGACCTGATGCTGTCCATGTAGACAGTGTGAGAGTTAAGGTAATTATAGAACACCCAGCTGGTATCCACGGGAGAATCTGGTGTCAGAACTGAGGGTATGATGACTATGATGACTATGAGGGTATGGTGACTATGATGTTTTTCTGATATAATACCTCAAACTCAAACCTGCAAATGTTACCTGTGAATGGACACTGGGATATCTCCAGATTAACATTCCTGTTAGGTTGTGGAAAATCCTCCAATGGAAGAAGGGACTTACTAAATGGGAAAAAAGAGATAGTAGAGAAAAGGAATCTAATTCTTAAAATTTCATGACTTATTAAAGTCCTGTACTCATCAGCTATAAAGCTGAGGGGTGGGTCCTACATTCAAGTTAGTACCTCAACTTAACATTATAAAAACAAGACCAAAAAAGTTGTTCATTTTATATCATCCCCTTTATGTCTTTTCATAATGTGTTCATACTTGTGCCTGCTAATTTGTCTTACTGTCAATTTGTTGCAAGAATAAATCAAAACAGCCCACAGTAGATTGGTAGGCTATGCTTTATGAATGTAGACAGCTCTTATGCAGTCCTTAGGTCTCACATCTCTTCAGTGAGTGTTTTAGAATATTTTGCAAGGTATACCCTAAACAGGATGTTTAATTCTAGGAGTCAATAAGAGTCTGAGGAAAAGTCAAATAGTTTATAACGGTACTAGGATTCAGCACTTGGGATATGTCTTCAGTTCCCCAAACATGGCTTGAAAAATTAAGAGAACTTTTGGTAACTCTAGAGACATTGTCATTGTGACCAGATTGTATCCGTTGGATCTGTTAGTGTACCTCAACTAGTTTCTAGTTGCCAGTATCTGCAACACTGTGTGTGATTTCTCCCCTCTTCAGGAAATGTGAAAGCTGTTCTGCTTGTGTGAGTGGCAGACAAAAAGTGCTGGGAAATTAACATCCATGAGCGCATCAAGAACCAGTGAGTAAGAAGACTAAGAGTGGACACATGAACACTCCCTCTCCTTCACCTCCTGGGAAGAGTTTCTCTGTGGGTGAAGCTCCAGTCACCGCTGTGACAGATGGCTTAATAGAATGTCTTTTACTCACTCACTGCCTTCTGTTCCTTGAGTCACTTCCCTGCTCTCCTATCCATGTATTTCCAGACCTTAAAAGTAAATGATTTGCACACAAGTGTGTGTCTCAAGGTCTACCTGTGGGGAAACCTAAATGAATACTGCAGTAAGTTGTGAAGTCCCCAATCAGGTTTTCCCTTCTTGGTTAGTCCAGGAGGAGATTCGGACACAAATTATGAACTGGAAATTGAATGACCATTGAAAATTCTCAAAGCTCTGGATTCCACTTTCACTCTTTCTGCTTATTTGAGTCTTCCTTTGGATCTCTTGATAATGTATTAAATAAATATATTATGTCTCTTCCCTCATCAAAATGAGGAGTTTGATGGGTTTCATTTCACCAATGACTTCACACAAAAAGCATTAAGACTAACATAGAAAAAATGATCTTCATCTCAGATGTCATGTAGAGTTGAAATTTTGAGAAATTATATGGATACCTATTGTTAACAGTTATTATAAATCTGCTACATTAAAACCTAATGTATTTTAATGTATTTTTAAAAATTTCATTCTTGTATGGTTTCAAGTAGTAATGAGCATGGGAGAAATGATGATGAGTGCCAATGTAAAATGAGATGGAAACAGGAATCATAAGTAACCTGCTGTAGTTAGGTATAATTTTATTTATTTATTTTTTGGGGGAGATATAAGGTCTCTCTCTGTTGCCCAGGCTAGAGTGCAGTGGCATCATCATAGCTCACTATAATCTCAAACTCCTGAGTTCAAACAATCCTCTTGCATCAGCTTCCTGAGTAGTTGGGACTACAGGTGTGTACCACAGTGGCTGGCTAATTTTTCTATTTTTTGTAGCGACAGGGGCTCCCTGTGTTGCTCAGGTTGGTCTCGAACTCTTGGCCTCCAGTTATCCTCCCACCTTGGCCTCCCAAAGTGTTAGGATTATAGGCATGAGCCCATTGTGCCCAGCAGGTATGATTTTAGAATTCAATCTTCCAATCCCCAATAGGAATGTAAGTATTAACTTATTCATATTTTTTCTGCAAGTCCAGAGAAAAATTATGGGCTTAGGGTCTAGTGATTAGAGTCACTCAGAATAATGGCTTTGGGGCACCACTTAAAAATTCTCCATCAAGGTATCTTAAAGGATTAAGATGGCTCAAGCTAGTTCAGAAAGCTTGTTAACATCTCCAAATCCCATTGAAATAACAAATTAGAAGCGTCCAAAGTGGAACATCCACAGCATTGAAAACAAACAAATATCACCTTGCAAGAGGAAAAAAAACAAAAACAAAACAGGAGGTGGAACTAGCAGTGAACTCAAGATACTGATTCATTCCGTATTGATGAAATGAAAATAGAACCAGAATGGTGGACATGCTAAGAACAAAGGTTGTGAAAAAAAGCATAGCCCATGAAGGTGAAACCATTGTTTCAAGTAGAAATGAGAGACAAAGGTGCACAAATCTGAAGGTGCAGAGAATGGAATAGTTTGAGGGACAATGTTCCACACATCAAATTTAAGATGATTTTTATGATGTTACGTTGTTGAGTCAGGGTTTGCTATAATGCAAAGAACGCATTTTCTACTTTGCAGTGATTGAGACACATACTAAATTAAACTAGATAACATGTGTTTGAATACCTCTAGGTACTATTTAATAGTTGTGTGCAGCTTAGGTAATTTCTGTACCTCTGTTCCCTCATCTGGAAAATGAAAATAATAGTCATATCAACAACATAGAGTTCTGGTACAGAATAAATGAGTTCTGATAGGTAAAGCACATAGAACAGTGCTTTGCAAGTAAAAAAAAACACTGAATTGTATTAGATTTTATTATTGTCGTTGGAAGATTTATCTGAGTTCCAAATTCCTAAACAGTTGACCTCTGGACATCTCTACTTTTATGTCTGAAAGGCATCTCAAACTGAACACATCTCCGAGGAAATTAATGATTGTTTCCTCAAAGGTAGGTCATATTTTAATGTTCTCTCTCTCTCTGTGAATTAAATCCCCAGACTCTTATATCCACTAGTCAGAAATCTGGGACTTATCTTTGGCACCTCTGTCAAACTCACCCCCTGCATTCAATATATCAGCAAATCCTGGCTATGATACCTTCCAAATATATCTCAAATCCTTTCATTTCTCTCTATTTCTACCTCCACCACCCTATTTTAATGCATGGATGTGTAGATCCTGTACTATAGCAATAGTCCTCTATCAGGGCTTATCCCTTCTGCTCTCAGCTCTCTCTCGTTCAGAGGAATTTATTTGCAATACAAATCAGATTGTATAATGCTCTCTTCTACAGTATCTTCATGTGCTCTCCATTGCCTTCAGGGTTAAGACCAAAATTCTTAAGCAAACTTCCCACAGTCTGGCCCTGACCTATCTCTCCAATCACACATTACACCATTTTCTCCTTCAGCACTCGCCGCCTTGAATGTTTGAGGATTCTGTTCCCTGTGTCTAGAATGCTACTCTTCCCTTTCAACCTACTACCACATCCTCATTTGTCCAATTGCACTTTTTCACCTGCATAGAGCAGTTCTTGATATTCCTGCATGAAGCCATTCTTTTATAAACTGATAGCACCATGAGCCTTATTTTCCTACCATTTATTATAATAGTTTTTCTTCTTTATTAGTTCTTTTACTTAATTTTAAAATTAAAATTTCTAAAAATTTAATTTAATTTCTCTTAATTTTCCATTAGTTATTTAATGAATGGTTTCATGCATTGACAATTAACTATAGTAACTAGCACACTGCCTGATATGCAGGTAGGCACTTGTATATTTGTCGAACAAATAAATAAATGAGAATGACTGGATCAATGTATGTTCACGCAAAGTGCATATGATTTTTGAAATTAACATTTATGGTTACAGAAAAGTAAACACAAAATGTATACATTGATGAAATATTACATACACCTTTATATAATCATCATATGGATAATGAAACCAGAACCACTTGTGCTTAGCTGGTACTCCATTTCATTCATTATGCTCACTTTTCTTCCTAAAGATAAGCACTATTCTCGTTTTAACAATAGGGATGAGTTTTTTTTTTCCTAGCCTCATATAAATGGAATCAGCAGTACAAGTTCTTTTGTGTCTGTCCTTTTTTGAAACAACATGTTGTGAGAATTATTCATTTGATTTCTGTATAGTATTTCACTGCAGAAATATACCGTAGTTTGTGGTACTTAACATTCAATTGTTTTCATTTTCTATTACCAATAATGTTGGTATGAACATACTTAAGCATGTCTTTTAGTGATTGTATGTACACATTTCTTTTTGGTATAACCCTAGAAGAAATTGCTTGGTCATAGGGTATGCTTATGTTCAGATTTAACTAAATACTGTCAAGCAGTTTTCCACTGTGGCTGTGCAATTTGTACCCATATTCAGTAGATGAAAGTCCAGCTGCCCTGTGTCTATGTTTGGTTCTTTCTGCCCTTTTTATTTTATTGTGCTGGTGTGTAGGTACATGGAGATTTAATCATTATTCTTCTGATGACTAATGACACTGAACACCTTTCCATATGTTTATTGGTCATTTGGATAGTTTCCTTTGAAAAGTATATATTAAATCTTGACTTTTTTCTAATATTTTTCTGTTTTTTTTCTTATTGATTTGTAGCAGTATTTAATATGTTCTGGATCTAAACCTTTTACAAAGCATTTGTATCAAAATAACTTCTTCTCTTATCTAGCCTTTATTTTTTAGTCTCTCTGTTTTGATGAATAAACAGTATTTCCTTAAATAGACCTCAATTCATCAATAATTTCCTTTATGGTTAGTGCTTTCTTATCCTATTTTTAAAAAATTTTGCTTATACCAAAATCGTTGATAAGTACTTCTATGTTTTCTCCTAAAATATTATTTTACTTTTTATATTTACTTCTATAACCAATCTTGACTGATTTTTGTGTATGATGTGAGGTGGGAGTCAAGTCTTATGTTTCCCGTTTTGAATAGACTATTGACTCAGCATCATTTACTGAAAAGTCTTTCTTTGCCTACTGCTCTGCAATGCCATTTTTTGATGACATAATTGAGTGACTATGTAAATGTGGGTCTATTTCTAGTTTCTCACTGTTTCTCCCGTTCTTCTTCTTTTTATCATTGTCGGAATCACCACACCGTCTTAATTACCATAGCTTTCGAATAAGTACAGCTATCTGATTGTGTAAATACTTCAGCTTTGTTCTTCCTCAATATCATCTTGACTATTCTAGATCATTTGTTATTTCCATATGAATTTTACAGCCAACTTTTTAATTTTCACCAAAAAATCCAGATTTTTATTCGGATTACATTGAATTTGAAGATAAATTTGGAGAGAACTGAATTCTTTGTGATATTGAGTCACACAATTTATGACTATATTTCTTCACTTACATAGATGTTTTAAAATTTTTCCTAATAAAATTTTATAGCTATTAGCATAAATTTCATGTTCACCTTTCATTAGATTTATTCCCAGAAATTTAATATTTTTGGTGTTACTGTGAAAAGTCTTTTAAAAATTCATTTTCTACTTGCTGTTGCTGGTATAAAATTAATTTTTTATAATGGTCTTGTATCCATTGACTTTGCTAAATTTGTTTATTATTATAATAGCTTATACTAGATTCTTGTTGTATATGTGTATAATCATTTCTTTTATAAATCTATCATCTATTTATCTATCTACCTATCACATCCATCTATTTCTCTATCAAGTGTCTTATTTGATTGGCTGGTCTGCATAATACGAGTGGAAAATCATGGTGACAGTGGTAACCTATGTTATTTTTCTAACTTAGAGAAAATGCTTTAACCATTTCACTCATGTTTAATGTGGGCTTTCTGTGAATATATTTTATCACATTAAGGACATTTTCTTCTATTCCTAGATTTTAAGTAATTACTTAAGTTTATAAATGAATGGCTGAATTTTACAAATGATTTTTCTGCATGTATAGAAACGATGAAATAATTTCACTCTTTTTCTCCTAATGGGGCAATAAGATTGCTTGATTTCTGAATACTAAGAACTACATTTGGTTTTTGAATATTAACTCCAATGTGATCATGATTATACGCACGCACACACACACACACACACACACACATACTGGATTTGGTGCACTAATATTTGTATTTAGGCAGATCTTCTCCATCAGTGTTTATGGGAGAGTCTGATCTGTAATTTTCCATTTCTGTAATGTCTTTGCCAGATTTTAGTATCAAGATTACAATGGCCATTTAAAATGAGTTGGAGTGTATTGTCTCTTTTTCTTTTCTTTGAAAGCATTTGTAAAAGCTGATATTATTTCTTCCTTTAATGTTTGACAAAAATTAACCAGTTAGTCCATTGGGGCCTGGAATTTCTTTGTATAAGGTTGAGGATAACAAATTCTATTTCTTAAATAGTTATAGGCACATTCCGGGTTGTTTTCCCTTTTTTATTGTGTCAGTTTTGGTAATTTGTCTTCTTCAAGGAATTTTCTTACTTCATCTTAATTGTCAAATTTATTGGCATAAAATGATCTTTAATACTTATAATTATGTTTTGGCAGCACTGTACAATCTGTAATGTTTTTCTTTTCAGTTCTGATTTCAGTAATGTTTATTTTCTCTCTCTCTCTATCTCTCTCTCTCTCTTTGATAATTAGTTTTATTAGGGGTTATCAATTTTATTAGTCTTTCCAGAGAAATGATTTTTTGATTTGTTGATTTTGTCTAATGGATATTTGGTTTTATTTATATGTATTTTATAGATTTTCACTCTTACTTTAATCATTCTCTTCTTTTATTTCATTTGAAGTTTATTTTCTGGGATTCTTTAGTTGTTGGTTTTGATGTTCAATCTTCTTAAAACCGAAGTGTCTCTCTAATATTTGCATTTCAGGCATTGCTATATCCTTAGAGTATGACATATCCATTTTATTTTCTTTCAGTATAAATATTTTAATTTTGTTTTTCTTTCTTTGCAAATTACTTAGTAGCATATTATTTAATTTCCAAGCAGCAATTGGAGATTTTCTGGGTTGTTAGCTATGTCTGATCTATTGTTATGCTCATATTGATTTTTTATTTTCCGAAATTATATAATTTAGTTTTATAATTTTAACTTGATTTTTATAGGTTATAATACCCTTATAAAATATTCCATTTTAGCTTTCATAGTATTTACTTTTTCCTCTATATTTTTGAACATATGAATTATAATTTATGACCAGAAACCAAAGAAAACAAGAAACCATAGAAATAAATCCTGAGGTGATTCAGAAATAAACATAAGCTGACAGATTTTAAAATAACAAAAATTAATGTGTTCACGAGAGCATAAGGTAGAGAATACCAAAAAAAAAAAAAAAAAGCATATAAGACTTGTGATATATAGTAATTATTTCTTTCTCTTCTCCAGTTATGACTACAGTAGTCCCCTCTGAACTCTGGGGAATATTTTCCCAGACCCTCTGTGGAGGCTTGAAGCCATGAATAGTACCAAACCCTAAACCGGTTGAGTATGCCTCATCTGAAAATCTGAAATTCGAAATGTTTCAAAATCCAAAATTGTTTGAGCACAGACATGATGCTCAAAGGAAATGCTCATTGGAGCATTTTGTATTTTCAGATTAGGGAGAATCTTACTTAACTAGTAAGTATAATGTAAATATCCTAAAATCTGAAAAAATCGGATATCTGAAACTCCTCTGGTGCCGAGTATTTTGGATAAGGGATACTCAACCTGTATATACTAATGGGTGAGTAGCATGTACAGCATGGATATACTGGACAAGGGTTGATTCATGTCCAGAGCAGGACTGAGCAGGATGGTGAGAGATTTCATCACGCTACTCAAAAAGGCATATAAATTTAAACTTATGGATTTTTATTTCTGGAATTTTCTGTTTAATATTTTCCAACTGTGGTTGACCCCTGGGTAATTGAAACTGTGAAAAGCAAAACTGCAGGTGAGGGGTCAACTACTATATATAATTAATTTCCTAGGAAGCAAAAAGAAGGAGAATGTGATGGAAAAAATATTTGAAGAAAAATGATACCCAAAAAAAAAAAAAAGAAAAAAAAAGAAAACCAAATAAAGACATCAATTTACAAATTCTTCTCTTTCCCTTCTTTGGTAAGACCTTTATTTAAGACTGAGATGATTCCTCAAAGGAATCCTCAAACTTCCTCAAAGGAGTACACTTTTTAATTAAACTTTTTTTTGATGATTTATCTGACATCATTCACACGTGTCTGATGGGCTGATGGATTTAGAAGGGATGGCTGATTAGAAACAAGGAGGCCATCTAATACCTTCTTTGGCCATGGCTTTCAAGCGTAGGTTTGGAACATGGAGATTCATGATGCATGGAGGTTAGGAAACCCAGTGAGGTTAGAGAAAAACAAGGAGTGGAAGTCTTCTCAACATCAAGTCTGGAAACTATGAAAGTTGGTCTGTCAAGGTCTATCTGCAGGGAGGTAGATTGGAGTAGTCACTGTGTCTGTCTGCCTGTGTGACTAGGCTGGGTAGTCTTCCCAGAGTGGTCATTTTTGTTATCAGTTTCTGATAGCCTTCACTGTGTCTGGAATAGTCAGGGGGTCTTGACCCTACAGTGTACTAACTCATCAGTAAGGGTGGCTCAAGTGCTAGCCACTCCATTACATTTCTCCTTCATCTCTTTGCAGTGACAAATGGCAGTTTTGCTCTCCAGCCTATGCAATTCCATGAAGGACTAGAATTAAAAACAATTGTTTTTCCTATAATGTGGGTTCTAGTTGTACTAGAAATATTTTTCTGCCTTAATAGTTTGGCTTCATAGAAAACAAAAAAACAAAAACAAAACCTCCTTCATTTTCGTAGGAGAAGATATTACTTTTCATTCCTAAGCTTTTTCTCCCTCTCACAGTTGTTCCAATATCTGAAATATATGTGAGTTCTGTGGCTTCAACGTTCGCCCGATCCACCCCCTGGGATTTTTGTATTTCAGTTCTTTGTGGAGGAACATATAACTCAAAGATAAATGACCTGTGTTTGAATCCCCAATCCACCTCTACGATTTCAGAAAAAAAATTGTTAACCTCTCTAAATCCCAATTTATTCATTTGTAAAATTTGGATAACAAGGGGTTGATGTGAGAATTGAATGCATCAGACTAGAGGCAACATTTTATATAAAGTAAACTCTCAATATATTTCCTCTCTCTCTCTCCCTCCCTTCTTTTTTCTCTGTGGAGGGTAATAATGTTTAAGTTTCAAAATATACTACCTTTATATTGCTATAATTAACTACAGCTTTGCCTGGATATCCTATTTTGCTTGATGGCATAATACAATTTACATTTTCTTAATTTTTACTGTGTGTTCTCATTATTTCAGCATTTTCTTTTCTCTTATACACATAAGAAATGGTCCCAGGTGATTTTTAAGCATAAGAAGAATGTACCTGGCTGTTAGGAGATGAGATTTGGTTCTCAAGGATGGCCACCTCTCCACACTGGTGACTGTTGAGATGCATATGTCCACATCAGTCCACGGGAGGCAGTTCATCTGCCATCCAATTCTTAGCCATGTAGGAAGACATTTGGATCATCTCTGTACACTGATGGGGAGCATGCAGTTACCCTCAGGCCCTGTTATGCCTCAGCACCCAATGCAGCCACCTCTACTTTTTTCATGTCTGGCTCAGCAGGGAGAATTCCATGGGCCCACCAACAATGAGGCAGTTATAGTTATACTTTAGTCTAAAATCTCTAATTTTCATCCTGAGACCTATCATTAGATCTACTACCTCAGGTCTTAGCTGCATAAGAGTAGAATATGGGTCATCATTTTAGAAATTCATTTACCTGATCCTTATACCTTCACTTTAACCATTCCCTCCTTCCTGGCAGATATGTTTATCCAGGCTCGGGGTAGAGGAAAAGACAAAAAAATGTGCTCAAATCATTGTATATATGCTTCCCAGCTCCCAAGTATACTTTCTAACTTAAACCTTTTAATTGAAATAGTTGTAGATTCCCAAGCAGTTGTAAGAAATAATACCAAGAGAATACATGTACTCTTTACTTAGTTTCTCCCAAAGGTGGCATCTTGCAAAACTATAGTGTAATATTTTAATCATGGTATCTGTGTTGACAGAGTTAACATATAAAACATTTTTGTCAACACAAGGAGTTCTCCTGTTGCCCTTTAATAAACAAACCAACTTACCTCCTGCATCCATCCCCATCTTTTTCTTAACCTCTATAAACCACTAATCTTTCTCCATTTCTATAAATTTGTCATTCAAAAATGTTATGCAAATGTAATAATACAATATGTGTACTTTGGGTGTTGACTTTTTTCATTCAACATAGTTTTTTGGAGCGTTATCTATGTTACTGTGTTTTATCAATGGTTCATATTATTATTGATGAGTAGTATTCCATGGTAAGGTTGTACCACAATTTATTTAACTATTAATCCATAGAAGGACATCTGGCTTTTTTTCTGATTTTTCCCTATTATAGACAAGCAACTATAAACATTAATGTACAAGTTTTTCTTGTGAACATGTACCTTATTTCTTTGGGATATATGTGCAGGAGTAAATTGCTGGCTTGTGTAGTAAAAAAGAGTCAAATGGAAATTTTAAAGTTGAACAATAAAAAAACTGAAATAAAAGACTCAGTGGATGGGCTCAACAGCAGAATGCAGGCAACACAGAAAAGAATCATTGAAACGGAAGATGGAATAGAAGAATTAACAAATCTGAGTAACAGAAAAAATAGACAAGAAATAAAAGGAAAAAAGAACAGATTCTCGGGCACCTCATTGGAGTCCCAGAATGAGAGGAAAGAGAGGGCATGATGGAAAAAGTACTTGAAGAAATAATGGCTGGAAACTCCTCAAATTTGGAAAAAGACATAAACCTACAGATAAAAATGCTGAGTCTACCCCAAAAAGGATAAACACACAGAAGTTCTTACCAAATCATACCATAGTCAAACTTCTGAAAACTAAAGACAAAAACCCCAACCAACAACAACAACAACAACAATAAATCCCCAAAACGCTTGAGAGCATTAAGAAATAATGTCTTACCTATGATGTAAAAACAATTCAAACAAAAGTAGATTTCTCAGCAAAGGGCTGGTTGGGATCACAATCCCATAAGATATTATATAATTCCAAACCCCATAATCCCAAATGCTGAAATCCCAAAAGATTAAAACCCCTGAAGTCTAAAATTCCCAACATCTAAAATCTTGAAAATCACAATCACAGGATAGTTGGACCATGTTAAGTGGAACTGTGACCTTGTTAATGTCTTCATTTATGGAAACTAAGTATGGTTTAAGAAGATACATATGGGTGCTAAATTGACAGGGGTTGGACTTAATTTTAGGTGTCAACTTGACTGGATTAAAAAATGCTTAGAAACAGGGTAAAGCATTATTTTGGGCATGTCTGTGAGGGTGTTTCCAGTGGAGATTAGTGTGTGAGTCTGAGTGGAGTAGGTGGGGAAGATCTGCCCTCGGTGTTGGTGGGCACAATTCAATCGACCAGTGGCTCAGAGAGAAGGCAAACTGGTTTGTCTCTGAGAACTGTGACAGGATTTTCTTCTGCTGCCTTGGACATCATAACTCCAGGCTTGTCAACCTTTGGACTCTAGAACATTTACCAATGGTCCCCCAGGTCCTGAGGCATTTGGTCTCAGGCTGAGTTACATCATCATCTCCTGTGGTTCTGAGGTCTTCAGACTTGGACCGAACCACAGCACCAGCACTCCAGGGTCTCCAGCTTGCAGATGGCCTGTCATGGGACTTCTCAGCTATCCTAATCATGTGAGCCTATTCCATTTTCCCTAATATATCTATGTGTGTATCCTATTGTTCTGTGTTTCTGGAGAACCCTGACTAATATTGATTTGGTACTGGCGAAGCTGACTATCATTCTTTCTTACTGTATTCCTACAATACAGTGGAAGAGATCTGTGAAATTGTTCCCTCTCAAAAAGGCCATGATAAGTGCACAAGGCTACTTAATAGTGAAAACTAAAAGTTTATTAGCTAATTATTATTCGTGCTACAAAAGCAGAAAATCACTGAATTGCAACAGCCAAGCAATAACCAAACTTTCAAACGGACAGCATATCCTTACAAAATTTGTAGACCACAGCCACTCTCCAAATACAAGTACAATTGAGTGTTTCAAAGATCAAAGAATAAAAGAAAATGCAAATGAAAAATACAAGAAATCTCCTCTGTCCAATTATTCAATGGAGTATGACTTCTGCCCCTTCATGCACAGTGCCACGCTTGCCTTCAAAAACCACCCTTCATTAGAAAATAGAAGGAATTTGACAAGCTCAGAGACCTTCTGGACCAAAGACACTTGCTGATATTGTGGTTCCTCCAGTGCTTCAAAACACATCAAATGGTGATCCATTCTTGATTAGGGATTTGACTGTCTAAGAAAATAGACTTCTTATGTTTACCACTAAATAAAAGCTAGCACAAGCTTCCCTTTGGCTAATGAATAGCACTTTCAAAACTGTCCCCCTGGTTTTTATCAACTATATACAATTCAAACCCCTGTTGGATCTGAAAATTCTAGAACTTCTTGGCTCAGTTATGTATTGGTGATTGGAAAAAGTGAAGTACCTTACAAATGCTTATTAGAAGATTTGGTGGACTTTGGAGAAGAAAATAGATTTCAATTGAATCTCTAAACCATAATGGCAGATTTGGGATTAGGTGTGATCAAGGCTTTTCAAGTGAGTTTCAAGGAGTTACCAATGATTTTGTTTTTTCCATTCAGCCCCAATGCATTTAGCAGAAAATTCAAATGAGTGGATTGACCATACCATATAGCAATGGCAAAAACTTTAAACATGTGTCCTTTGCCTGCATTGGCATTCCTCACAGCTCATGACATTCCAGGAGCTTTTAAAAAATTAAAGCTACATTTGCTTGAAGTCAGTGAAGTCACTCACGGTTCAAAAATAATTATGTGCGTAGAAAGATAAGAAGACATTTATGCAACATTGTTGCTGTGCTATCACCAGTACTGTTTCCACCAAATCTGTGGTCTATATACGAGTGCCACATGCCCAAAACAACATAGAAGCATGGCACAAAGATGGAAAAATGTCAGAGGCAATGATCATGTCCACATATATTAAATCACAGAATTTTAAAAACAGCAGTGCCACATAGAAAATGCACGTGAATGTATTCTCCTAGGAAAGCCATGCTCTAAAAGAAAAAAAAATCAGCTATTTACTATTATGCAAGACTTCAAAATATAGTTAGTGATTGTGAAAGTTGGCCAGCCCTTACGGACTACCGCTGTGCAATTGCTCATACGATATCCCGTAATACCCTCTCTTGTGTCAAATTTTCTTTTTAGACTTAAAAAAAAATTTCCTATTTTATTATAAATTGTCAGCATTATTTTTTTACATTTAATATGCTATATATTTCATCTTCTCATCATTTCCAATACTGGAGGTATAAATTATCTAAAGACTTTTAGAGAGTTATGATTCATTTTAGACGTTTTTTGCAAAGTTGAACCCACCAAGGTGCATTATCACAACACTGAGTGTGTGTGTGTGTATTGTGTATATGTGTAAAAGTGTTGAAGATTCCTCAGTAAATGAAGAAATGTCCTTTTTGTACATCTGCATTTGTGAAAGATAAAATTTCTCAAGATCTCAGCTCTTTGGGCAAATGCATATGTGGGGGTGACCCATCAGGGTTTTTGATCAATCTCATCAACTTAGGACAACTTAGGTTGTCCATCATGGTAGTTCACAGTACTGCAGTTATATAAGCTATTTATTTATAAATGCAGTTTATCTTCTACTGCTTGTTATACTCCTGTAACTGTCATTGGTATATTTGACTGTTTATTTTTGCAAAAATATGTAGATTATTATTGCCTAATTCATTGTGTAAAGTGGCCTATAAAGTGCTCTGTTGTGTTTTTATATATTTCTCAAATAAATACCCTTTTTAAAATGTAAAAACAATCAAAAACATTTGGAAAATTTTTTCCAGAATTTCATTTTTGAGATTTTGATCTTTTAGGACTTTAACATTCAGAATTACAATGTTCTGGATTGTGTCAGGATGATAATCAGCTCCCCGCAACAAAAACATGGAGTCTAGAAGGAAGTGGCACACCCTTTTTTGAATACCAAAAGAAAACAACTGTCAACCCATTACCTTATCCCAAGTGAAAATATCCTTTAAGAATTCGAAGAGAAATCAAGACATTGTTATGAGACTCAGATGTTATTTAAACCTTTTGTTTTAACTGGCTTCCTCTGATACCACTTCTGTAGGGGAAGGTGGAAAACCACTTTATTAGTGCCAGGTGGAGGTAGAAGACCGGATTCTAACTGTTTCCACCTATAGATAATTGAGTGGGGGAACCCATCATTATTGCTGAGTGGAGATGGGAATTTCAGCTTTCTGTTAGGCCTTCACTAATAGCTCCCTGGCTGCTGGGCGTAGGAGTGCATCATTACTGCTCTCCCGTGGCCTCCACGAACACCATGGTGTAAGGATGGACTGCTTAGTGATGGGCACAGGTGAAAGTCCTGACTCTTCCCTAGGCCTTCGCTCACACCAGGGAGACAGAGGGGCATCTTT
The DNA here is from genome assembly GCA_963574885.1 of Lepilemur ruficaudatus. Taxonomy (NCBI): domain Eukaryota; kingdom Metazoa; phylum Chordata; class Mammalia; order Primates; family Lepilemuridae; genus Lepilemur; species Lepilemur ruficaudatus. The sequence goes on from CAUYRT010047402.1 coordinate 27,772, forward strand.
TACTTCCAGGTAGGAAGGAAAGTCCTGGCTTCACATTTGATCTTCATTGACACCGAGGAGAAAGAGGAAGCTTGTAATCACCCCACAGGGATGAATGCTTTGGCTCTATGCTCAGTCCTTTCTGACTATCCAGCAGGAGTTTTGGGGTCCCTTGTTACAGGTTGGTGAAATTGGGTCTCTCAAGTTACTACTGAGTTTTTATTGGCATGGGTGTAGGTGGGGCCATGGTTTTGTTCTGTGGTGTTTAGCTGGAGTAGACTAGTTATTCTCTAAACTCCTTTTTTTTTTTTTCCCCATCGCAATACGCTGCCCCTTCCTTTGGCTAGAGAGAGCTGGGTTTGTTGTGGTACTTCCTGTCTGCACAGATTTGCATTTCTGTATTGTTGGCTTTATCATCTCCAAATTTGGTAGAAAACAAAACGAAACAAAGACCTGGGGAACTCATCATTATGTCATTTCTTTTGTCCTGAGTTTCCTAGATAGTTTGTTTACCTTTTTCTCTCCACCTTTCAGAGTCTTATCATATATATAGATCTATCATCTTTCTATCATTATCTATCTGTCTATTATCTGTCCTATCACTTTCGGGCTTTAAAATTATACTTTGGAATAGGGAGAGGTACTCCCTTTTCCCAGAAAGTGAAGACTGAACTACATTTTTAGAAGTTGCTGAGCTTAAAATCAGGTGTGTTGTTTATTCTCCATTTGCCCTTCCTGAAAAATAATCCTTGCTAATCTTTGCCCCAGAAAGTTGCCCTCTCCAAATAGCAACACCTGTGCTTTCATGCCTTCTGGTTTCCCATTGAGTTCAGCCATGGAATGCCTCTGCAAAAAAATGGGAGTTATTAGGAGAAAGATGTTAGGGTCATTGTTTGTCTTGCTCCTTCCCTGCCATGCCTCAGTTGTAGCAGTGACTCCATTCCTCTGCCCATGGCCACAGCACATTCTAGGTATCAGTAACCCCACTCACTACTCTTGCTTAGGGGAGTAACAAGCATACGGTTCATATGACTTACCCAGCGGTCTATGTCCCTTGTGCTTTCAAGTCCCTTGTTGGTTTCCTTAACCATACACAGACCTCTATAGTTAGCACCGTAGTAAAACTCTCTTCAGATATTTTTTTTCCTGCTGGGAATTTGATTGAATTACTATGAAATTGATGATTTTTTTCTTTAATTCTTTTTGGGGAACTTGATGGAAATGTCTAGCAGCTCAAGTTTACGTTGGCTCCATGCAGACAGGAAGTGAGGAAAAGCATATTAGTTAATATCCCCAATAAATCTATTACTGTATAACATGCCTAGGCCTTTTTCTTCTAAGTGCAGCTGGTTCCCATGTGATGGTTGACAAAGTTAATCCTGTGAAGATCACATGGATCATGGGAGATACCTTATTAAACCATTTCCACTTAAACCTTGGAGCAACCTTGTTCAAATTAGCTTATTGAAGTAGCTATAATTTTTGTATCTAGACAGATAAATATATAACTATCAATATGGATGTAGATTTAGATGATGCAGATATAAAATTTCTTATCCAATAAAGAATTGAATATTTTACCTTTTTTAATCTTTCCAGATAGTCTAATAAATTCCCTTATACATTCTTCCATTTTCTTGATGAAGAAAAAATGCTCTATTATTCCTTCTTTAGATAAGATTCATTTAAAAAATCATTTTATAAACTTGTCATTTTCCTAGTACTTTCTTCTGTAGAGTACATTTGGTCACCAACATTTCCTGCAAAGTTCTGCAAAATCTATTATCATTTTTTTCCCCCAGAGATGAAGCCACTTTGCTTGAATAAGGTGATAGGCAACTTATAAGGAGATTTTAATGTGTACATTGGCTCTAGTTCACCTAAATGGTCTGCTGAAAATACGGACTATGTGTACAGCTGATTTTCATCTTAGGTAATGATGGGATTTTCATCTTTTGTTACTATGGGAACTGAATCATTGTGCCATATTAAAACGCAAGGCTGGTGCTAAGAACTTTGGCCAAATCAGTAAAACTGGTGAAATCCCCATCTGTGGAATCTGTCTGTGTGCACAACCTCAGTTCAAATAGAGGACACCGGTGAGGCATTAGCAGAACATATAATGATCTGGTTGCCACATACCCACTGGGTTTTAAAAAGGATACTATGATCCTAATTCTGTGAAGAAGGGACTTTAAAAAGTCAGTTTGGAAAGTTGGGAAAAACAGAGCAGAAAGACCCAAGAGCCTTCAATTTCTATTTCCAGTTATGCAGCCCATCAAATGGGCTGAGTCTCTTAACCTTTCCGTCTCAGAGCCTTTCTCTTAAAGGCATCCCTTACTTACATCTGTCTCAACTTTTACAAAGAAAACATTCTAGAGCTAGTCTATAATCATCGTAATATTCTCTTAAAAGATGGAGTGATAGTTTTCATGTTAAAACTTTTCATTTTATGGAATTTTGAGACTTCTTACATATATGCAACAGAGGGAATGCACAATATTATCCATTAATTGGTGTCATTTGACAAACATAAGTGTGTTCTAAATTTTTAAATAATGTGATGGAGTGATTAGTAAACGGAGTTACCTAAGGGAAAATGTTATTACTTCTGAAAGCTTACAGGTCTTATGTTTATAATAAGTTTTTCAATGTAGATACAAGTATATAGCAAAACATGACAATTGAGTGTAACTAATGTAAATTGGTCCTGGGACTGGAGTTGCTCAGGAAGAATCCCTAGGAAATGTAGGCTTGTCTTTATGTGGGAAGATGTTTGACTAGAGAAAGAAGATGGAGAAGGATATTTCAGGTCCATGGGGTGTTTGGAGAATTGCAAGGACAAATTAGAGGAGATAGCACTGACTATGAGGCTGAAAAGGGACACAGAGGCATATCATGGGGTTCTGCATAGCCTGCAGTGATCCAATTCCATGAAGAGCATGAGATTGGAAGATGAAAGCAGTTTTAGGCCTGGATCTGTCACTGAATGTATGACCTGCAGAAATCCCTTCATTTCTCTGGACATTGGTTTCAGCTTTGTGTCAAAGGGAAGGGAAATTGGATTATATATATATATATATACATATATATATATATATAAAGATTTCTTATAAGATTAAAAAAGTATTATTTGATGTCATTTTCCAGTGACCCATAGAGAGGTAATCAAGAGTTTTGAATTGGGAAGTAAATGAGATGAAAACAGAATTTCAAGAAAATAAGTCCTGCCTTACTCTACAGGGTGTATGCACAAGGGAGCCTGGTGCAAAGAAGCAGTTATTCAGGCTCAACAATTCTCCCAGCCATATTTATTGTTTTAGCCATTGGTGAAAAGAAAATAAAAATATTTCTTCTGAAGTCACTTCCCTTCACATTTTGAAATAGAGAACACCAAAGAAGCCCTGCCTATTTCACATGTTTATTTTCCTTGCCATTTGCTTATTAAATAAGGGATGTGTTGCTTGGAGGAATGAAGCCCCACTAACACACAAAAAGTATTTAAGACAATTTGTTCCAGTGGATGTTAGATGAAACATCTATGTGTTTCATCAGCTTGCCTCACCAAGTGTAGCCCCCCAAGCACAGCAAGGACTTGGTGAAAATCTAAACCTGACAAGAAAACTTCAAGGAGGGTCCAATCTAAGTAAATACGAGGAATGAAAAATCCAAAGACATTAGCCTAGCTTTTTTGTCCTGAAAGCATCAACAGTTGTATCAACTCTTCTTTGTATTTCTAACACTTTTAATTTATTCCTGTAGCAGTTGCTGCCTTGTTTCAGATAGAGAGTGGATTAGACAAACATATCCTAGGGTTTCAGACTCATCTTTGTCTAAGCAAGTTAAATCATGGTAGTTTTCAACTCTTTCTCTTGCTTCAAACTATTTTTTGCTGTAGGGTGACATAACCACATGACCCTGTAGGACCGTGAGACCACAGATAGAATTTAAAATTGTCCTTTCTATGGTACTGTCTCCTAAAATAAATGCCATCAAATTATATAGTATTTCAATTCTTGGTTCTTTTTTTTTTACACTCCTGTTATGTGATTTTTGAAATCTCTAACTCTAGGAAAACAAAATTTATAAATATTATGTCAGGCTGGTTTCATAAATAAAAGCCTTTAACTGATTGCCGTTTCCATGGAGGGATGGGCTGAGGAGTTGCTGTGGCAACAGGGAACAAGGTGTTTCTGATCTTCTTCCCAACAGGGCTATACCTTCTTCTGTCTCCTTCTGGTGTGTCAGTCCAACATGGCTGTAAGGTCTACCACTCTTCATGTTCAGGCTCAAGTGCCTGTGACTGTGAGCCAATTGTAGGGAAGACTAACCCCCATCAGCAGATATGGTCTGGTTGAGTCTTGCCATTCAAGATCTGATAGCCCATGTGGCTAGAATGATCCCTGGAGACCATTTTTCAGGCTCTTTGTTGGTTTCTGTCTCAGTTTCTTGATTTGAATCTTTGATTCTAAACTGGAAATGCGTGAATGATTTCACTGAGGTATGGCCTCTCTGTTCATCTCCCTCTCAGGTAGGATGAAAGTCCTCTTTTCTTCCACCCACTCAAGACTCTGATTCCTCTACTAAACTAGAGGATTATTAGCAACTCAGTGGCTTGTGTGCTCACCTGTCTACTTACCTCAGCCACCTTTCATTACTGATCAGACCAACTTTCCACCACTTCAATGCGAACCCAGTTTTACATGCTTTTCTTATAAGCTCATAATTGGAGCCCACTGACAACTGGGAGGGCTTCCTCTCCCCACTGCCACAGAACTTCTTCCTTTCTTTTTCTGCTCTGCTACTGAGATCTTAGCCAGTGACCTCATATAGGTGGTCGTATCCCCATATGATCAATAACAGATTAGTTTCTCTCCTCTTTATAGATGTTTTTCCCCCAATTTTAGCTTCCCAATAATCAAGCATTTGTGGTTATAGAAATACTTTGTTGCTGTGATTATGTAACTTCAAAGCTCTCCATTACTCTTTAGTGGAAAAAATAAATAAAACTGGGTGTTTGAATAGAATAGCTATTGAATTAAATAGTTATTATATCAAATGTGCGTCTGTTAGTACAGCCTGCTTGGTAGATAAAGAACTTCACAGAGAGGTAAGTTTAATCCTTGGTCTTCTAACTTTGGTCCTCGTACTCTGCTTTGGAATCTGAATCAAAAGGTACTTTCACCAACAAATGGTGCCGGGACAACTGGATATTCACTTGCCAAAGAATGAACTTGGACTCTTCACTCACAAATTTATGGAAAACTTAATTCAAAATGAATCAACAATTTTTATATAAAAGCTAAAATCATAAAACTTTTAGAAGAAAACATGGGGGGGCATCTTTATAACTTTGGACTCGGCAATGGATTTTTATATAGGATCCCAAAAGCATGAACAAACAAGGAAAAAAATGATAAATTAGACTTCATCAAAATTAAAAATTTCTGTGCATCAAAAAAAATATTATTTAGAAAGTAAAAAGACAACCTAAAGAAAAGGAGAAAATATTTGTAAATCATATAGCTGAAAGAGGTTTAATAGCTAGAATATAAATATAACTACAACAACTCAACAACAACAAGGTAAACAACCCAATTGAAAAATGGGCAAAATGTTGGAATAGGCATTTTTCCGAAGAAAACATATAATGGCCAACAAGCAGATGAAATAATGGTAGTCATTATGGAAATGCAAACCAAAACCACACGAAGATACTACTTTGTACCTACTAGGATGGTAATAATAATAATAGTAATAATAATGGAAAATGATGAGTGCTGGCAATAATGGGAAGGTAAAATTGTGCAGCTGCTGTAGAAAGAAGTTTGGCAGTTCCTAAAATAGGTTAAATATAGAATTTACCACAAGACCTAGCAATTCCACACCTAGGTAGATGCAAGAATTGAAAATGGGGACTAAAACAGATATTTGTATACTAATGTTCACATCAGCATTATTTGTAATAGCCAAAAGGTAGTAACAACTCAGTGTTTATTGGTGGATGAATGGGCAAACAAAAATGTAGTACATACATACAATGGAATTTTATTAAGCTACAAGAAGGAATGAAATTATAATACATGCTACAACATAGATGAACCTTAAAGATATTATTCTAAGTGAAATACATCATAAATTGTAAGATTCTACTTACACAAAATATTTATAATAGGCAATATAATACAGACAGAAAGTACATTAGAGGTTACCAGGGGCTGGAGGGAGTCAGGAAAGGGCTGTTATGCTTACTAAGTACACAGTTACTGTTTGGATGATGGAAACATTGTAGAAATAGTGGTGATGGTTGCACAACAACTACCACTGAATTGCACACTTAAAACCAATTGTGATGGTATATTTTGCTTTATACATGTCCTACCACAATGAAACTTAAAAATTAGCAGATGCCTTCTCAACACAAACTCAGAGGTGATCCAGCAACATTTCACCAAAAATGTTAGGACCCGGCAGTACTATATACAGTCATTACTGTATATAGATATAGTTTCAGGTTTCAGAATAATTTAGTGTCATAATGTCCTGCACTAACAGAAGCATCTGAAGACAAAGCTGAGAAGCAGTATAATGTAGAAGGTAAGAATGTGGATCTGGAGTCACACAGATCAGGACAGGGTTTGGGTGTCCGTCAGAATGGCTGTTTCAAATTAAGACAGTGCTCCAATGAAATCATCAATTATTACTAAGCAGCACAGTGGATTAATTACTGAAACGGAAAGCTTATTATTGATTTGGTTAGAAGATCCAAATAAACATAACATTCCTCCTAGTGTTGATGCAACATTAGGTGAATGTTAACCTTTAATATTCTGTTTTGAAATTTCCTCTATCTCCTATCTAAGCTTTTCATATGAGTTTGTTTTTATGTTCTGTTTGTATGAATTAAAAGAAAGAGCACAATAGTTTTTGTAATGTATTATACTACAAGGAAATTATCATTGTTACAGTATTATACTGTATTGTTATTACCACATATGAGCTATTATAGTATTGTTATTATTATTATTATTACCATATACGTGCTGTTCTTAGGGATGTGAGTTACATACAAATCTGACCTAAAGATGTTCTCAGGAACATATCTCATGTGTAACCTGGTATATAAAAATATATATATACTTTTATATATATATAAAAGTATCCATCATGTTGCCAGTTATGTGACAAATGGTCAATAAATTGCATTTATAATGCACTTGGTTTGGTTTCTCCATTGATCCCCTCCCCTCCAGCCACCCTGTAGACAATACACTAAACTTATTTTGGGATGGATCAATCATTTACTTTTCCAGATTTCACCTCTGTAATAATAAAATAAAAAAGTCATAAAGACATAAAAATGTTCTGATATGTCTTCGGTGCATGGGAAAGAATCCTAGTTCTTGCTTTTTCCTGTTGCCCCTTACTCTCACCCTATTCTAATCATTTCTTCTTTAGTGGATTCTCATGGGGACAAAGAGCTGTTCAGCTCTGCACCAGGTATCTGAGGAACTGGCAGAAAGGAGGATGCTGAACTGGGAACATCAAATGATCTTCTTGAGTTATTTCTCAGCTCAGCTTGGGTCTCCTGCAGTCCTGCTGGTACTTTGAATTCTAGTCCCCATTCAATCCCGAGAAGACAGACCGAAGACACAATGCAAGGAAATTGAAGTCAGTTTCCTCTTGGCTCTAAACAAATTTATGTACTGTTTATTTCAGTTATCTGAGGGGCCCAAAAAGGGAGAGTTGGAAAGTGTAGATGTTCTGTTAAAATCTTAACAGTGACACATGATGGAAATTTAGTTTCTGTTACACTTTATTATAGCCTCCTAACACTAAGCCATCTTGGCACATTACTGGAGGTTGAGGCTGAGATAAAGCATAAATGCTGAATTAATTAATTGTAATCGGTGATACTGCAATGGACTCCACATGACACGGGGAGCTTTGGCAAATGCGTGGTTGTGTGTGCAGTTCTTCACAGCACTTTCAGATTAGTCGTCAAACAATATAGCCTGTGTTTGTGCCCTAGGATACTTTTCTTGAAGTTCCCAACATTTTCAAAGGGGAAATTGTAAGGGAATATTGTAGCTAAAAGAAACTTGAACCAGTGGAGGCCGAGACATGTTGGGCTCTTATTTTCCTGTGCCTGGTCTTTATCTGGAAAACTCACCCCAAGGAAGATAGAAAGTACAGGCGAAGCCATCCACCGACTTGTCTAAATTCCAAAGATAAAAACTTCCCCTTCAGAACACGGGGCTTTCAGAAGGAGTCACCCCTTTTTGCTGCATCTTAGACACATGTTGAATTACTTCCTGCTCTCTGGTCCCCAGCCTGCATCCTCCAGGAGATCATACGGTCATGCCCAAGGAGTCTAGATAAATGCCAAGCAGATATGTTTGCATAATCTTCATTACCTTTACTGTAGTTCAATATAATTTTTCCAAATGTTTCATTTATTTTATTTCAGAGATTGTGACAGTTAGGATTTTGAAGTACAAGCCTGCATCTGTAATCCATTTATGAACTCTCTCCAGTGCAATCGTGAAGAGAGAGAGAGAGAAAAAAAAAGAAAATGTTGGGGGGAGGAATTATTTGGAGTAAAAAAAAAAAAATTGAAAAACAAGCAGAGGGAGAAAGAGCACATCTGTTTTCGTAAGAAATCATGGAACCTGGCCCTTTTTCAGTCGGGTATTTTACTACCACATGGCTTTAATCCTACATCTGGGCCTGTTGTTTTATGAAATATTTCCCACAGATGATGTCAATTATAATTTTTGTCCCGGTCGTCAATTTACGGACTCTTGGAATAAGACAAAATGAAACAACCAGAAAAAGAACAACTTATGTGGTCTACTCTCTGACAAAATTATAGCTGTGTGATACACATCTAAAATCAATAACTCTGCTAATGATTAGCAGAACACATTGCTTGGTTTATGAGCAGAGATGGAGCCCACACTGTGCACATGTTTGGCTCGGGACTGCATTTTTTGTTTGCTGTGTGTTTACCAGCAGATGTCTAGCCGTTTATTTAATGCTGCTTCTATGAGCCAGTAGTAGGCCTGTGTCTGTGCGACATTTATAAGTCATCTGCCAGCAATACAGGTGGAATGCTTTCATGAAGCCTTTTTTTTTCATTCCTTCTGCAGTGATATCTATCAGAGAAATCAGGGATAATTCTTTATAGAGTTATATGGCTATTAAGATGTGAAGCTCTGATCTTGTGTGTAAAGTTTAAGAAATTTAGATTCCAGCATATGGTTTTTTGGGATCGCTTTGAAAGAATAATTTGTGGTATTCAACTTTAGCAGCTGGTCTGAGGGCAAAAGGTTTTCTTAAGAAACAAAGAAACTCCATTAGTCCTAAGTAGACCCAAAGTTTTGACAGAAACAGTTTCTCTTTTTACTTAGAGGGACTCTTGCAATACAGGGAAATGAAGTGGATTTTTAAATAATTTCTTCATAACTACAAGGTTTTATAAGTAATGAGAACCCAGATAATTGGGTACTTTAAAATTCTTTGAAGGGCAAAATTGTGCTGCAAAAGATTCAGCCTCTTTTGGTCTGCCACTGCAGGGACTAGCCTTACAGAGGTAGCCAGCATTCTGGCTATTGACATTTTTTAACATAAGAAAAAGAGGAAAAAAATAGTTTTGGAATATTCTAAATCCTCATGATTCCCCTGTGTGTGTGTGCATGTGTGCACACATGCATATGCATTTACTATAACTATTTGAATTTAATTTTGGAAATTCAATGTTTAGTTTAAAAGTCCAAAGATTAATGTATACTTAACAGCATTTAATATTGATTAATGTGAGTTTGAAAACATAAATGATTCCATTTCTTAATACAACACCTCTATTTTCTCATAAGTTTCACTGTTGATTAGGTTCTTTATAAATCCTCTTTTTCCAGGTTGTTCTATAGGATTCCTCACTTTATCTACAACTGTCCTAGGTCAAGAGCTCTAGAAGTGGAAGAGCCTGGGATGGGGCTCCAGGTGCACGTGATCGGTTAAAGGCCTGTCGTCACGGAGAAAGAGCAAGGGAAGCTGGCCGGGCCAGTGAGAGGCCCTGAGCGAAGAAGTGGTCTGATTGAGCTCTGGCTTTAGCTTGATCCCACAAGGAGGTTTGGGGAAGTCAATTGGACCACAACTTTGGTCCTAAATTGAGGCAAGAGAGCAGGGCAGGCATGCATGTATTTCCCCTGGCAATGTGGTCCCTGCTCAGTCAAGGGAAATTCTCTAGAGAACAGAGGAGCTATGAACCTTTAGCAGCCAACACTGACAGCAGGTGGAGGAAGGGTGCAGGACTTCTAAGGAGGATCTGGGCACAATATTGATAGTGTCCACTCCAATGATTTGCTGCATTTTGTACGAGAGGAAAACATAGTCTAAAAATAGATTCATCAAAAGAAACTTTGCCCTCATTGCCCAAGCCCAGAGGCAATTGATTGGGAATCGTACAGGTATGTTACCAATTGATAATACACTAAGTTGTAAATCCTCAGTTTCCCCTCTTTCCGAGTATTTCCTTAGTACTGACAACTGTGAGATGGTCTAACCTTGGGTCAGACCCAGGAGACATAGATGGAGTTGCCCTGAGGCTTAAGAAGATGGGTCTGATGGCTCACACACCATCAAATCTTTTCACGGTTACTGAACGTTAAATTGTTCTAGCTTTCAGCATGTGTTCTTTTACACTGGCAGTGCTCCTTCATGTAAAACTGGGTTAGGGTTTGTTGTGTACCTTGAGAAAGAGAGTTTGAACTGATAACCTCACTTAATCCTTCGCAAAGACAACACCAAATGCAGCTCACTTAGAATTATCTGTCTTGATATGATTTCAAGGGAAGTGTGAGGTAGAACTTTTTGTACAAATTGTCTTGTACACTGTGCTAGAGTTTTTGCCACTTCAGATTTCTTCCCATGAGTTAAGACTTTATTGCCTTGACAGTATGCATTTAAAATAGAAATGTCAAAGGCAGGATTATAACTGAGCACCAAAGTGGTCAGAGTGAAATAAACACTGTAGGATTCTATGGACTTGGGCACTACTCACAATTCCTGAAATTGGGGAAAATTCCTATTTTTTTCTGTGTTTATTTTATTACTTCAACTTGGAAACTTAGTTATGGTATTAAAAAAACTTAGCTTGTTACAGCTAGTGTTGCATCATGATTATGGGAATAAAATATCTCTCCCTCCCCCGCCTTCTTTTTTAAACTACCCCAATTCTCAAAAGAATGTGTGCATTGTTTTTCTCCCCTCTCTGGCCACTCTCTCATTCACTGTTTCATTTTAACATTTTGTATTTATCATTTCTTTGTTCTTTCAGTGCACGTTGGACAGGCTGTGTGTTAAGTGCCGTGACTATCCATTGAGTGTGAGAAATAGCTTCCAAACAGATAATCACAACATAACATAACCAAGCTGCGATAGAGACTAGTATAGAATTCTGGAGAAGAAAAGCAAGAGCTCTGCCAAGAAAAGGGGCACTCACATTTGAGCAGAGTCTAGAAAGATGAGTAGGATGTTTCCAAGGGAAGAACAGGAGGAAGGCAGAGACAGAACATGCACAGGCTCAGAAACACAAAAACCATCAACACAGCTGGGCACAGCACAGAGGAGGCGCAAGACTAAACCGGAAGTAGATCTTGGAACAAATCATAAAGGATCTTTTCAAATGGCAAAGGTATATGGGCTTTCTTGCACTGGAATTGGGGAACAGCAAAGGCACATAAGTCGATTTGTTTTCGGGATGATGATTCTGATATTCTTTGTAGGGTTGAGCAAGGGTCAGCAAACTTCAAAGGGTTTACTGGCACACAGCCACACCCGTGCATTTACAGATTGCTAAGCCTGCTCTCTCATTACAAGAACAGAATTGAGTACTTACGGCAGAGACCTTATGGCCTGCAAAGCTGAAACTATTTTCTATTTACCTTTTTACAGAAAAAAGTCTGTGGACCCCAGCCCTAGAGTTAGGAGAGATTTGGTTGCCAAGATACTTGCCAGAAGGCTTTTGCAATGGCTGTGGACACGGAAGGGCGAGTGGTTGACCCAGGGCTCTAGTAGAGAGATTCAGGGAAGTTGCCAGGTTGAGGAAATATTTCTGTAGTGAAATTTAAAATCCCTGTCAACTGATTGGACATTGGGGGGTGACAGAGGAAGGCTAAGTGTGATTTGCAGATTTTCAAGTTGAACAGTGGATCTGGTAATAGATCATGATGGCAAATGCAGAAAGAGGAAGAAATAGGTGAGAGGAAGGGAGGTGAGGAAATAACAAGTATCATTTTGCACATGTTGAAAGTGAAGTGCTGAGGAAATACCTCAGGGATGATCTCTAGGCAGCAGTTGGATAAATGAATAAAAAGAGAAATATGGATTCACTGTCCATTATTCTACAACATTGTATCAAAGGCTTTATTGTAGCTTTGCTATTTTGTGTTGCAATTATCTGTTTGGAAGCTGTTTCTCCCATTTGACTGTGAGCTATTTACTTACAGCCCTTAATGAAGTACCTGTCAAACATCTACAGAAAAGAATAGTCTAACATCTCCCACCTATGATCTCATATGTGTTCTCATCCATGTCCCCAGCTATAATTACAATAACGTCAATGAGTCAAAATATGTATCCCTGCCAGACTCCATCTCTGTGTGACATCTGTCATTTTTCAGTGCCCTCAACCTTTGGAACACCTCCTCCTCTTCTCGTTATAACTATTCTTTATTTTCTCAATCTTGCCTTTCCCAGGTGGAATTCCAAACCAATGTTTCCCGTGCTCTCGCGCTGCCGGTGTATAGACGTGTAACTGGCTCGCACCAACCAGATCTTTTCTTATGGTATTTGAAGCTGTGTAGGAGTATTGTAAGGTTGTGCATTTTTCATGCTGATTTGTGGATATGTTTGCTTTTTGGAAACAGCTATAGCAAAGATTCTAGAGTTCAACTTCTGGCTGGGTGAATATTAAGCAATCAGTGGCAGAAATCATGAAATTTTCTCTGAAATTTCCCCTGGCTGGGTCTCTATTGGTTGTGTGGTATTCAAGCTTGGCTCCTAGACTTCTAAAAACTCTGGCAACTAAATTAAAGCTCATGTAATAAGTCTCTTCTCTTTAAACTAGCTAGAATACCTATAATTGAATCTTCATTAATATAAACCTCAAATTTCATTTTAGCCTTTTTTATGCCAAAGGTTACCTCACTCTGTGCTCTAGCTTCGTGCAACTTCCTATGGTCCCTCAAACTTCTCATCCTATCACAGAACCTTTGTGCCTGCTGTCCCCTTTGCCTGGGATGCTTTTCTCAACTCTCACCACCCATTCCCAAACCCAATGCATTGTTTAGCTTCTGCTACTGTTACATACCTCATTCATCTTAAGCATTACTCGTTCTGAGATTTCTCTTCCTGACATTTAGAACTTCCCTGTGAAGATCTTTCAGGTACTGATGTTACCTAATTGTAATTTGCACTGAATTATATGGTTATTGGATAAATGTCTTCGGATCTTCTACACTATCAGCTCTGTGGGAACAGTGCTCAATAATTTAGCCCCAGAAGATAAAATAACACCCAGCACATGTAGGTGCTTCATAAATGTTAGTTGTTTTGATAATTGGTAAAAGATTTCTAAGGACTTCAAACCATTGCCAGTGCTTTAAATTTATGTTAATCTCAGGAGAGCTTTTAAGAACTCTTTATTCTTATTTTATAAATAATGGTGTGTGTGTGTATATACATGTGAAGATATATCTTCTATCTTTGGTCAAGATTATTGGGCTGAAGGATTTGAAATCACAGGAGTCAAATAATGTATATAAGTAAATATGTTCTTCCTCCAATGTTATGTTTCAGAGAGATATGTCTATATCTTCTTTAAAATTTTATTTTGACAAACATAAATTGTATATATTTATGGTATATGACATGATGTTTTGATATATGTATACATTGTGAAATTATCAAACCAAGCTAATTAACATATCCATCACCTTATATACTTACTTTGGGGGAGTAAGAAAGATATATCTATGTATGAAGGTGGTATGCAGAATGAATTATGAAGAAGTAACAGTGGTAACCTACTATGGCTTGGAGAAGAGATAGGATATAAATTCAAAACACAAAAGAGAAAATTATTGAAGCCTAGGCCATTGGGGAATAAAATGACCAGCAGTTTTTTCTTAAACATTTATGAGAAGTATCATTTATAAAATATATTTTGAAAGAAATTTTCATGTGGATTGATTCCATTTCTAATGAAAAACTATTTTGATTCAAATAATCATCCTTTAGTTTATCTTCTTGGAGGTCTCCATAGACTAACCCCCGTGGACATCTGCATTTGTATAGGTTACAAGAGTCCCACTCTTGTAGCCCTTAAAATAATAATAATAAAAAAAGCAGCACAATGTTGTCTTATGACGTACCATCCCATCTCTTGCAATATAATTCCTTTCCAAAAATATCCTGAACACGTTAAGCCAGCGATATATTTTGTCTTGGGCTCTACTAATATCTTGGCCTAAAAACATTTGTGCAGATAGATGAGATGCTGTGTACTCCAAGAGTTAGTGCTAGTACAGATGCTCAAGTCACCAGACACAGATTTAGATAGAAATAGGGAAAACAACAATGATAACAACTTTTAAACCAACTTTGAACTGTCCTAAGACATCAGGTGGTACAGTGCATTTTGGTGGAATTAGCAAAGTTTCAGTCAGAAACATTTAATTATATTCAAGAAATGTGGTGATGAACCTCTAGATTAGAGGAGGTGATCCTGACACTGTCTTCTAAAGAGAAATAAAAAAATTATTTTAAATTATATTGACTTAATTTTTATTGTCACTAATAATGTCATCAGAGCCAGAATTAATTCCATCAAAAAGGTCTGGCATTAGAGAGGTTTGAGATTCTTGTGTCTCCTACAGGAGGAGATAAGACAGAGTGAAGCTTATAAAGGGACTTGTACGCACGCATTTATTAAGGAAGGACCAATTTGGCCACAATTGGGATTTGTCATTTGTCTCCAACTATTTACCAAATGCCTTGGCAATTTGGCAAACACAAAATCTAGTTTGGTTGAGTGTTTTTTTCCTCAATTTTTAAGCTTAAATGATTCCTAGGGAAATTCAATCCACATGTTTCAGAATCGTTCATACTCAGCTCATCAAAATGTTTTGTAAGAACTATTTGATGTCCAAGATGTCTTTTAAAGCCACTTTTCTTAGAAACAGGAAATTGTTCTTTGTTTTGTTATTTTTGTGTGTGTTTCTTTTCTAAGAGTAAACAACTTAGGAACCCAGAGAGAATGAAACAACCTTCAAAATTTTTAACAATCAGAATTAAGCAGATCCTGTACTCAGAATAGCACATCCTCACAGTGATAATTTTAGCATAGCTTATTGATTTAGGATGCTGGTACCCAGGATTCAAATTAGTTGATTAACACCAAATTGGTGTTCAATGACTTTTTTAGAAAAATATAAAAGGCAAAGCTGTTGTTAGAAAACAGAAAATACTGATGCAGTAATAACCACAGAAGGAATTAAAATATAGTCAATCGTGATTTCCTAATAAAGATACCATTTCTTACTGGTTTTGTAGAACAGTTCTATTAAGTGCTAAGTAATAAATGGGCAAAATATATCCAAGCAATTTATAGAAGAGTAAACAGATAGGGCTAAAAAGTACATAAAAAGTTATTTAACTGTCCTAATACTTAGTAATACTTTTATGCATATTGTTGGCAATTGTCTAGAGAGATAAGAAGTGTCAAACATGCTGTTTCTATAAGATAAAGTCTTTATCAAAGGAAATTTTGCATTATTAAATTTAAAAACAATAAAAAAGGGAACAAAGGAAAACAAAACAACAACAAAAAAGAACAACAAATTTAAAAACAATGCTCAAATCCCTTGTTCCATCCATTTCACTGCTGGTTGTCCAACCTAGAGAAACTTTCATATGCATACAAAACTTTCCAAAAAATACATGGAAACATTAACAACAGTAAAATGAAGTTCTTTTGTAATACACTTGTCCTACAGGCAGTGGAAGTAAAATTATTTAGGAGATCAAACCAATAGCGGTTTAGAAAATGAGGAAGGCAGATATTTCTGGAAGGACTTTGTCAGGGAAACACTGACTATTATCCGCGATTTTTGTCATACTGTTTTTAGGGGAAAGTATTTGCTCCACACAAAAGCTTAGACTAAATTGGGGACATTGGGAGAAGAAATGCAGCTCCCTAGGGAGGCCCTGGTAGGGCCATTTTGCACATCAGGATTCCAAGGAGGGGTCTTAGCGTGCATGCTTTTTGTCTCCTAGAGAGTGACTTACAAACTAGAAAATAATCTCTCTTTTTCTTCCAGAACTGTGCTACTTGTCCCAGAGACAGAAATAATAAAAATCATCTTATCCTCTATTGGATCTTTTGGGAAAGGAACCCCCTCTTCACAGTACTTGGGAAATTGGAAGCTTGTGCCTTCGGTATCAGCCACTTGCAAATGCTCTGGCAATGCTTTGGAGCAAGGACCGCTGAAGCTTCACTAACATTTTCCTCCCACAAGATTTAAAATTTGGTCGAGAATCAATCTATTGACAGTTCTTCCCCGGAGATTGGAAACTTGGTTGATGACTAAGAAAAAAGCATCTCACTCCCCAATTTGCCACCTGGTGGTTTGAACCTTACCCACTGCATTGGATTAAACTTTCAGGTGTCCTGAGGATGCTGAGGAAAGATCAGTTTCTTTGAAATAAAATAGATCTTGTTATTTCTTTCAAGGAAGGCTACCCATCTGCCAGCACAGAATCATTGCAAATCTGTAGCAGGGAAATGAAGTGGAGGGTGGATATAAAAATTTGGGGAGTTTTTATAAATTAAAAATAATTTTCTTTCTTAGAAGTTGCACTGTGTTTCTGTTTGAAGCAGAATTTGTGAATAATTGCACAGCTCGACAGTATTTATTAGTTGTCTGCTTAACAGCCCATCATGTCAATGAAGATCAAGAGAATGCTGAAGGAAGAAACCAGATTTTTTAATGAGCATTGGGAATTGCAATATTATCTTGTTTCTGATAAAGATAAGATGATTTGCTTTCTCTGTGATACTGCAATATCAACATTAAAGAAATTAATTGCTCATCAGCATTATAACACCCATACAATTCACAAATATTTTAAATTAGAGGAAGAGGCATGAAAGGTTGTATTGCAGAAATGAAAAGATAAAAAGCAAAAGAAAATACAATTCTTTCAAGCAGCAATAAGACCTGATAATAATGCCACTGAAGCAACTTATAAAGTAGCTTATATACTCAGGGAAAAAAAGGAAGCCATTCAGTGATGTAGAAATTGTGAAAGAATACATTATCAAAGGATGCCTAGACCCTGATGATGCTTCAAAGTACAAACAATTGCCTGTTTCAAGGAGAATAGTAACTGATCAACAGCATAAATTAGTCTTCAACTTAACAGCAAAACTTCATTCAATACTTCAAAAGGAAAATATATGTTATTCAATTGCTTTGGACGAATCAGCTAATACTACTGACTCAGTGCATGTTTTACACTTCATTCAGGTCGTAACAGAAGATTATTTTTGCTATTAAGAGTTATTTGCTTTGGGCACTCTTGCAAACAGAATACGGGAAATAGATATCTTCGACAACTTTCAAGATAAATGTCAAATTGGTAATTAGTGAGTGTATGTACAGATGGTGCATCTTCCATGACAGGAAAACAGGAAGGGTTTATTGCACAGATAAAAAAATATTAATGGATCCACATGTTCTCATTTCTTTTCATTGTATCTTGCATCAGCAAAAGCACTGTGCCAAAGCTACTATTTTAAGTGACACTTTGCAACAAGTTATAAATAATGTTAACTATATTTGTGCAAATGCAACATGGCATTATCAGGTTCATAACATGCAAAAATTGAAGCATGAGGTATTCAATGTGGATTTGCCATATCATTCTAAAAGCACTGGCTACTGCAGAAACAGGTGTTATCCAAAATTTTATCTGTGCGAGAACAGATAGTTAAATTTTGTGAAGAACAGAATCATCAATGTGAATTATTGAAAGAAGATTTCTATAGGAATTCAGCATTTCTGTGTGGTATCAAAATGACTAGAATATTTCTTTGCAAGGTAAAACTAAGTCTATATATGGTATGTGGCAAAAAATAATTCCAAGCATTTTGGGAAAAGCTATCTTTTTTCAAAGCACTTCTTCTTCAAAAGGAAATTTCAGATGAATATTTTCCCCAGTTAGCAAAGGTCCATTGATGAGCAGGTTGATATATATGAATCATTTCAATAATACACAGCTGTTATAGACTTATTAACTGTAGAATACGATGAAAGGTTCACTTTCATTGAGAATCATAGCATCACATGCAAATTAGCATTTCAGCCTCACCCAGTTGATATGACCAAGGCACCTAAAGAACTATGGATAGAATTGAGTTTTCAGTGACATTTTAATGTCATCATTTGATGCTAAGAAAGATTCAATTGAAATATGGGAAAATGCAGAATACCACCTTCAGCAACATGCTTGAAAAATGATTCCTTGCTTTTCAACCACTTATTGCTGCAAATCTATATTCTCCTACCTAACCCAAATCAAGACACCCTTAAGATCACAAATGACTGATACCCATCTAGAGGATCAACTGACACTGTGCACCTCTATGCTGCAACTAAATATTCAAATGCTCTCCAACAAAAAGCAGACACAATAAAGTCATTAAAATGTTAGTTAACTTTAAAATTACCAAATAGTTTTCATCGTTTGAAATTATTAAGTACATAGTGGTTAGACTTTTACAAAATAATGTACATATTTGAGTCTATCTAATTGAAGCTTCATTTTAATTGAATGCGGCCTTATTTGGTTATAGTTAAATTAATGCAGCCTTCCAACGTGAAGATGTTTGCAACCCTGCCCTAGCCAGTTCACTATTTTTGTTGTTGTTGTTGTTCAATAATTAATAAGTTTGTCGATGATTTAGATGTTTTGTGTCATTTGGTAGCTGGAATTCCAATTGTTCCTAAGTGTTCTACTATCTTAATTACCTCACTGTTCATTTTAATTGATATTTAATATATTGAAAAGAGAAGAAATGGAAAGGGAATGGGGCTCCGGGAACATAAAAAATAGACTTAAATAGGATAAAAATCAAGGGAGAACTGATCATGTAAAGTGGACTTTTTTCTCTTTACATTATAAATCCTTCAGATTTTGCTAATAAAAACTGCTGAAGCACACACTTCAAAAGTTACAATGACAAGCATCCGATTTTGTCAGCCTTCCCAACCAGGTAACCTTTTTCACAATTAGTAGTCTTGATCTCATTGGATATGTGGGGGGCTAAAGATACAGTTTTCCTGCTTGGAAAGCCTGCCCTCTGTAGTCCGCTCCTTTATGATCCATACAAATTGTCTCATCTGGCATTCCACAAAGCTTGTTCTGTCAAACAATAGCTCTGCCTTTCGTTAAATAAATTTGGAATAAGCTGAAAATTATGTCTACCACTTGGAATTTCATATTGCTCATAACCAAATTAAATATTTTGAAATGTCCTACAATAAATAATGCAATTTAGCTTCACTTAATTCAGATTCGTAATTTTTTAAAATCTATTTGACATGCATGCATTTAAAAAAAAAAACTATTGCCATGTCATTAGAAAATGTTTTATCAGGGAATGCCACAGGGAAAATACTACTTTCTGAAAAAAACAAACAAACAAAAAAAACCTATGTATTCATTCATTTACCCAATAATGTTCAGGGAAATGAAATTATTGAAGCATACCTTTCATTTGCAACTTCTGTGTGTTATGAACCTTTTTCCCACTGTAAATTAGTGTGAAAAGCAGAAATTCTATATGTTATGTGAGATCTCATCAGTGAGTAAAATGCCCTGTGGCTGAGTTTATATTTGAGTCCAGAGAACTAAATAAGGGTGGCATTGTCTGCTAGGATGTATGCTGGGACTGTAAGCCACTGAATTCTTTTGATTGTCTTGGATTGTCAGAAAATGTTGAGGTACAACATAAAATTATACAGTAAGCATTCTTTACATAAATGCAGCTATAGAGAACAATGACTATCATTTAGTTTATTATGGATCTGGTGCTTAAAAAATAATGGCTTCACACAATTTGATATACCTTCTATTGACAAGTGCAGTTTATGACCCTTCCATTTAGTCTGGATGGATTTGCAACTTACTAGTAATGGAGTGAGCTGCCACTGTGTATAGTTTGCAAGGCTTAGTCAGAAAAGATGATACACCATTGGCTTTCTTAGTTGGGATACTCTGCCTTGGAGCCCTAAACTATCTCCTAGGAAGTCTAATTGTCTCGCACCCACCATGTTCTGAGGAAGCCCAGATCACATGGAAAAGTTATATGAGTTGTTCCGGCTGACAGCCCCAACTGACATCCAGATTACAGGCAACATCTAATGCCAGGTATGTGAGCAAAGTTGCCTCCAGAGAATTCCAGCCCCAGCTCTTGGGTTATCCCAAGCAATCTAGTGTTCCTAGCTGAGACGTCTAATATTATGGAGCAGAGAGAAGCCATTCCTACTATGTTGTCTTAATTCCTGACCCACAGAATTCATAGGCGTAACAAAATGATTATTCTATATCACCAAGTGTTGCTGTGCTTTATTGTCTAGCAATGGTAACTAGAAGAGTGGCCTATAACTTTTAGTTTTTGACACTTTTACTAATATTAATAATTATACTTTACTGAGTACCTATGATAGAACAAATTCTTTAGTACATATTTTACATACTCATCTAATCATAACACAAATCCTGGGAATTAAGTTGCATTATCTCCTGGCTATCAATGAAGATATTAACGGTATAAAAGAACTAAAGTAGCTTGTCCAATGCCCCCATCTGCAATTTAAACTCTATGCCTCAAGGTAATACCAACTGATATGTTATGATGAGGAATGGGGATAGAAATATAAAAATTGTGTCAGAATGTATTCAGTTTTTTAAAGTTCGAATGTCTTTGAATTCGTCAAATAATTCATGATCCACCTAAAAGACTGAAGAGGGAAACACCACCACTAGAATTCTGATCTCTCTGTTTGGCTAAAATCTTTGTTACCTCTTTTGTATAGTCTTTTTCCTTTTTTAGTATTCAGATCCTTTGACTGTAATTTAATTCCAAGAAACATCATGGCACGTCGATCTGTAACACATGACAGATCGGCTTTAGTTCTGGGTTATTTGACTACATATGTCATAGCTGAACCATCCATATTTTCTGTTGATCCGAAAGTAGATTTATGCTTTATGGTATCCTGGTGAAATTATGAATATACCATTGTTTTGTTATTGCTATTGAAATAATAACAATGATTAAATCATGTACCAGAAATTTTGGTACCCTGCTCAGATCCCCTTGGATTCCTTTGGCCAGCTCTATAAATCCACTTTCCAGATTCTGTTTCTTGGTCTTCAGTTGACTACCTGGGACAATGGAATCACCTCATCAGATTGAAGAACTCAAAGTACCAGAGGTGTTATTTACACTCCAGTGTTCCACAGGGTCTTAGACTATGTCTGAAATATCAAGTAATGCTTGACTTCTTCCTCTTCTCTGTCCTGCTCCCCTAAGTCCTCTACTGGTTCTCCTGGGAGCTCTTCCCTAGTAAATCACTTGCAACCAAATTCTTAAGTCAAGGTCTATTTTGGAGAGAATGAAAACTTTGACAGAGGATCATCATGAAAGTCAAAACCATTAAAGAAAAATGTCAAGGTACTCTGATAAGAAAATCTGTAACTGATACTCAACACATTCACTTGTTCACATTGCACAATAGTTTATTTTCAGTGTGCTGGTGCAATCACTGAGGAGTGAATATCAAGCATTATCATCTAGAAACATGGTGGACAGAATGCCTAGGAATACACAATCTATCTGGTACATAATATATTTCCATTTGAACAGAATCTCATGGAAGAGGATATAAAAGGATCTATTGTTTACTATGCATTCTAATATGGGTGGTCTAGGAATTACATCGTTGAATTTTAGTGTTTTTCCAACTTCCTTTTTTTCAACTTGTGTGGTCCATTCTTTGAGGTCTTAATACCAAAACTAATTATAAAATATGGGAGAGGGGGCTCTGGTTTCCAAAGTACTTTCAAATAAAGAACAGTGATGAGAAGAACCACGCACTTGATCAATGGAAACTCCCAGACCATTCTTAGAAATTTCATGGGAAAATCAATCTAAAGAACAATGCACTTGGAAGTCAGGACATGCCACTGCATGTGCTAGAGCCCAGAGGTCATGTGGCACTTGAAGATGCTGATCTGAACAATAAGCACCTTAAGCATTGATGTAGTCATTAAATATACCTGATTTGATGGAAGAATGTTTATTGGAGAAAATTGAGTTTGGGTTTAAAATAATAAACCATCTCTGGATCATGTTTCCAAGGCATGAAGCTGGTGAGCTGAGGCCACCTGGTGCAGTACACACACAATGCTCTGGAGCCCATAAAACAGCAGGATCTTTGAGCATGTCTTTTGAGAATGGCTATCCAAAGCCACTTGGAATCTGATCTCCAAAATCCAAAAACCACAAAATTGTGCTTTCCATAGGGCAGCCTCAGATGAAAACTTAGAAACAGACATTAAGGCACAGACATTTCCTTAAAATTCACCTATTTCCTTAAGTCCACTCTACTTTGTCTTCTCAGTCAATCATTTTTTTTTTTCGTTCTGTGGAAGATTTAATTAAACAAACAACATATGACTAAAAATTAATTTTGGCATGTCTCAAGAGGGTTCTGGGTTGGACACCTGGAATCAACTAGCTGACTCATTACTGAAAGAAAAGTGAACAATATCAAAAAGCTTAAAAGGCTCTCAAGGCCTGCACCTAGGAGACCTATCTCAAAGTAAATGCTAAGAAAATATCTTTTTTGTTTTTAAGAAAGAAAGTAATGTATTATAACTATACTCAGTATTGCAGAAAATCTGTCAAATATAATGTTGAGCAGAAGAAGTTGTAAAAAGTGCATTCTTTAGGATTTTATTTATAGGAAGTATAGAGACAGAAGTTTTTATGGATTTGGAAGTCAAGATCCTCTTGGTGGGGTTAGTTACTAGAAATGAGTACAGGGTGAGCTTCTAAGGTCCTCAGAGTATTTTTCCATTCTCTTTTTAATGCAGTTGCTGGATAGCAGAAATGTCTACCTTTTGAGAATTCAGTAAGCTATGCACTTACAATTTGCTTTTCTTGTTTAGGATTATTAAACAAAGTTCATAGGAGGCCACTATTTTGGCCTAGCCTCCTGTGCTACACCCCAGCAGACCAGACCAAACCAAAATGGGGGTCACTTGTGCTAGGTGCCGTGTAATCAAATTGAACTTTGAAATGGTCCAGTTTTCCAAAAAAAAAAAAAAAAAGAAAAGAAAAAACCAGGATATTATAGTCAGTCTGAGTCAGTATAACAAGGAAGTCCCCTCTGTTTTAACCCTATAAGGAAAATAACTTTGAAATGACCAATCTGCTTTTGGTTCCCTATTTCTGTTTTTTTCAGCCCTTTTCTGCTATAAATCCAACCTTCTCTACTTAGCTCTTCAGAACTTCCATTCTATTTTATGGGATGAAGTATTGACCAATTGTAGAATTGCAAATAAAAGCAAATTAGATCTTTAAACTAAGTTCGCTGTAATTTTGTCTTTGGACAGGCTTCTCATGAATTGGTCAAACATCAGTTGTATTCAGCGTACCCTTAAGAGCAGTGTTTATTCTTCCACCTGCATCAGAATCACCCTGTCACCTATTAAAAGTACAGATTCCTGGGTTTACAACAGATTTGCTGAATCAGACTCTCTGAGGATGGAGTCTATAAACCAAAATAATTAACCATCTCCTTGGGAAATTTGGGGCATACCAAAGTCTGAGAATTCAGTGGTGCCCATTTGATTGAACTGTTCCACAGCACGTTTTTGATCACCTTCAACAAATGCTTAAAGCATGACCTTTGTGACAGCTTCCAGGGCCACTTGGTTGCTCATCTTGGCCGTGTCCTTCTCCCTTGCCTTTCAGAACTGTCACCTGCGGTGTCAGCAGTTGTCAGACATTACACTCTCCTCTCTTCCATCAGACCCTTCATCCAATAGAATGTAAGAGGTTGACAAATCTTTATTTACAAATGTTTATATTGATAATCCCATTTGCAAGGTAACTGCCTCCCTCACAGAGAAAGGGTGGTAAATTAAATGAACATTTGATCCCTGTAATATCCGGCCTTGTTGTTTTAAGTAGACTCTCAAAAAGGATGGAGAGTAAGCCACTGGCTTTTAATGAGACAGCTAAGAGAAAAAAAGATTTAAAAAAGTAAGAAATGGTACCCAGGGCCTCTAGTATTTTTTTTTTTTTTATGTTAGCAGAAAAGGGAAACGTTGATAAGAAGAGGCCCTTTCTTTGTTCTGCCACGATCCAGGCATTGCATCACCATCTCCAGAAGCTGCTGCCTTGTCTGTGCCAGATGATAATTTGGGCACGGGCACAAATCAATACCAGGAATGGGTGTGCTGGGAGCGTGCACTGTAAGTACTGCGAGTATAAATCGAGCTGGAAGAATAACCTTTTTGTGAACTACTGTGTGGTAATCCTCGGGAAGCCAGGAAGCTGGTATGGCTTCAATGGGCCTTTTATAACATTACATGCTACCCCGCAACTGCCCTCCTCCACACACAGGGGCTGCTTGCTAAAGTTACCATTTTTAATGCAAATCATCATCATGGCTTGATAATTATTTCAATTGGCATTTACGAAGCAATTCAGTAAAAGAACAGCCAGGGCAAAACCCTCACTAATCTTCCCATCTTTCATATCCTCTGGGTTTGAGGCAGAATAACACCAGAAAGTCCCAAAGCCAGAGGGTTTTTGAAGTTTATTCTTAATGGACCCAACTCTCCCTCCCTGTTACTCTATGAAGTGAATTCGGCCCAAGTTAAACAAAACAGCAGGAGCATAATATTTGTGGTGGCTTGAAAGGAGAGGAGGCAATGACAAGCGTCCCCTTCCTCCTCGGCTTAGCTTTCAGATTGGTTGGAAAGCATTTTAACAAGTTGTTGTTATTATTGAGAAAAAATAATAATAAACATTTATCGAATGCTGTGATATGGTGAGTAACTGTTCTAAAAATGTTTTGTCTGGGAGGATCTTATTCAAAAACATCTATGGAGGTTTTTTTTTTCTTTTCCATAGTGGGTGAGTTTTTAACTCTTTCATAGGCTCTTAAGTAGTGTACAATTTATTCATATGCGGCATAGGCAAAATACGACATGCTGCTCTCCTACGAGGCCTCTCCTGGACTCTTCTCACATCCAGGCTGTCCTGATTAGAGTCAGGCAGGAACTCAGAAATCAAAGAGCTGAGAGCCAAGGAGTGGAAGCAAAGCGAGAGACAGAATGACTAACTGAAATTCCTGATTGGAATTGCTTTTCTCCCACATCAGGCAAAGAATACCAATACACATCAACATTACTACAACATACATATAAAGTAAAAGCTGGCTGAAGGTTGCCCATTGTTGAACAGGTGAAGCCTACTTGCTAGACTGTTGGAACTATGCGCTGTTTTTAGTTCTACACTTATTCCTTAAAACCCACCAGTGAGCCCTATTTAGAAAACTGATTTCTGTCTATTTACTTGAGACCAACACATTAGCCAGCTCAGTGGGAAAAAGATCAATCAACTAATGGGGCAATAATAAGTTTAAGTAGTAGTTCTTTGTCCTTGCTAAATAGATGATGGGATTGTTGACATTATCATTCAGAAACTATTAACATTTGTTTTTTTGTATCTAGATGGTTCAATGGACTGAGCTGTTTTCCAAACTTATCCCACATTAGTTTTTTCTCTCTACCAAAAGGACCTGGTACAGCAGAGATGTTTAATTTTTATAGCATTAATGTAGACTTGAATATTCTTAACCTGGGGTCCATAGACCTCCAAAGGATCTCTGAATAGAATTCAAGACTCTATGAACCTGAAGACAAAAAAAAAAATATTTTTATCATACTCTAACTGATATTTAGTATTTCCTTCAATTTTCAATATAAGCAGCAAACAGCACATACTGACAGGACCCCTGATTCTGTCATATCATAGGATGGTTGTTGCAAATATCTCAGGGTATCATTAAGCACACCCAGGCTTTGAAATTATAATTATTATATTTAAAACATGTATATTTAATATATTAATAAATAAGAATAAATGAGCACATATATAACATTTTAATAATATCACATATTAATATCTTGATGACTACATTTCATTATAATTGTTCCATTTGTAATCTCTTGTACTTTATTTTATGCATTTAAAAGCGTTATTCTTAGACAGGTCCAGGCTTTACCTGATGGCATGGATCCATAGCACCAAAACTAGCGTAGGAACTCATACTGGCCTCTAATGTAGCTACTGATGCATCCTTAAATTGATTTTGAAAGGCATTCTTACAACCCTGGCCCATGGTAAAAGGCAAAGCAAAAAGACCCCAAGCCATGGAAAATCCTAACAAATAACCATAATGAGTCAGAAGAAACCTTAATCGACCAATTTAAGTAGTGGTGTGGTTCTTGTACTTCCTCAACTTGCATTGTGCAACTTCAGGATTGGCCTGAATGTCAAGATGACAGGAACACCCAGATACAATGAACAGACATGGAGCCAGAGGATTCTGCAAAGCAAATGACAGCCAAATGGCTATTGTCATTTTGATGCTTAATTGGGCAACAATTATTTGAGAACAGAAAACTATGTTTGGTAATACTGTTTACACAGTAAAAGCTGGCCTGCTTCTGACATAAATTCATCCTGTCTTGGGATCATTCATTGATTTCAAATGGAACTCCCTGCTCAGATGACTTCAGTGGTAGACTGAAAGAACACAAGTATTAGTAAAAAATAAAAA
This sequence comes from Lepilemur ruficaudatus, assembly GCA_963574885.1. NCBI lineage: Eukaryota > Metazoa > Chordata > Mammalia > Primates > Lepilemuridae > Lepilemur > Lepilemur ruficaudatus. The sequence continues at coordinate 54,747 of CAUYRT010047402.1, forward strand.
TTAAAACCAGCAGCAATAGTTTAGGCAACTATGTCTGACTTTTCCTAAGTAGGCCGTCTAGATTGTTGGGCAGCACTGCAGTAGTTTACTTAGGTCTTAAGGGAACCTTAAAGAACTCTGTATTGAATCCCTTTGTGGGTTCCTTGGGAGTGTGAACGTGTCCACTGTGTGAACTTGTAATTACAATACATCACACTTCATAATAGACTGGGTTGTTGTTGACAAAATCAAATGTCACCAGGAGTCTTGCAGAAAATAGAATTGAATTTGAGCAGAGTGAGTCCATTAGTATGGAAGGATTGAAAGGAGAGAAGGATAAAGAAGAGAACGCATGTCTCATCTAAAAATCACGGCTCTACCCAAATACTTCTCAGGGTTGCTATATCACGAATGCAGATCTGCTATTGCCAAATCTGCAATATATCAAGAAAAGCTGAAAATGAGGGTTTGGTGTGAAGCCACTCAATGTTTAGAGCATGAGATGAGCAAATGTGTCTAAATATTGAACCTTACTCCTGGGTCACGAACTCTGCCTTGCAAGTACAACTAGATCATCCAACAAACCATCAACCAAAATGAGAAATAAGATTTATTTTTATCCCTTGCTACCAATATGTAGGGGCAAAGGGAAAGCTTCCTCTCCACTCACTGAAGGTTTACTGAAAATGAACTGACTAAAGGCAGATTAATAGGATAAAAAGGTGTACAAAATTTATTTAATGTGTGTAAGAAAGAAAAAAAATCACATGAGTGTGATTATGTGATAACCCAGTGAGGTCCTGATGCTTATATATCCTAGTTAACAGGGGTGAGAAGACAGGCAACGGGAGTGGAATGATTTTCAAGGGAAATGAATGAGCCCAAAGAATGACGACCTGGATCAAATTTCTTCAGTGCTCTGGGGGAAGGTGGTGGGAAGGTGAGGGGTGTGAAAGAAGGTTGTTTTATTATGCAGTTAAAGTCCCTCGAGTGATCTGTGGAGCTGTCCTCAGAAGAGCAGATGATAGGTCTGCCTGGATATCACGATGACTTTCAATCTCTTCTCTTCTCCAGTGGTCATTTCACCTTTCCTGGTTATTTATGACATCCTTAGGAAAAGAGTTTTAAGATAATTGCATTTCTTTTGGGAAGATGCTTTCTTAGATAAGGAAATTCTAGAGAAAGTCCTTCCAGGTGCTTCACAAAGACCAGCCTGAGCAACAGCGAGACCCATCTCTACTAAAAAATAGAAAGAAATTAATTGGCCAACCAAAAATATATTGAAAAAATTAGCCGGGCATGGTGGCACATGCCTGTAGTCCCAGCTACTCGGGAGGCTGAGGCAGAAGGATCGCGTGAGCCCAGGAGTTTGAGGTTGCTGTGAGCTAGGCTGATGCCACAGCACTCTACTGTCTCAAAAAAAAAAAAAAAAAGAAAGAAAGAATGAGAAAAGAAAAGAAAAGAAAAGAAAAGAAAAGAAAAGAAAAGAAAAGAAAAGAAAAGAAAAGAAAAGAAAAGAAAAGAAAAGAAAAAAGAAATAATATCAGAGAGATGGGAGGCAGGGGAAGGCCAGAGAGAGAACTGGGTTCTGAGGCCCCGTTCAGTTTTCCTTAATTCAAAGCACTCAGCATGGCAAAGCACCGTATTTTGGGATATCATTTTCTGTGCCCCAACACAAATCTTCATCCATGGCTCCCCTCAGTGTACCATGATCTAAAATGACACTTTCTTCCGCTCAGGGTGGTGCTAGAAGGAAAGATACTATGCTAGAAGGAACAATCTTTTGTTAAACTAAATTCTTGAAAGTTTTGCTGAAGGAGAAGAAGAAGAGAAGAAGGAGGGGGAGGAGGAGGAAAGGAGGGCAAGAGCCTCCGGGATCACTTATTGGGAGAATACCCAGTAGTGTTTCCAAGAAGGTACAATGTGTTAGTTAATTTGAGGTGGCTTATGAAATTCAGATCATTTGAATACAGTTTGGATTCACAGGAAAATTTTGGAGGATAATTTAAACTGACCCAAAACTGGCAGGCATATACAGTGAGGATTTTTTTTTTTTTAATATGAGAAAGTGGTTAGTTTTTAAAGGCAAAGGTCTAGGTACCCAGCACTGAACCAAGCATGAATATACTGAATATAACATTGAATTTAATCCAAATCAATTATTTTCTGAAGCTGCTTAAGTGCTTAATTAAGTAATTGCTGTCACTTTTTCAGTTTTCTAGTCTAATATCATGCAACTGAGTCAAAACTTTAATTCATCTTTATAATCCCTAGATTTTTGCTAGAGGATCTCTCTCTCTCTCTCTCTCTCTCTCTCTCTCTCTCTCTCTCTCTCTCAGGATCTCTTCATCTTATATCCTCATGGACTGGGCTATATTAAAGAGAAATAGAGAAAAGAGAGAATGCATCTACTACTGAATTTTTGCTTACCTTCATTGTGACACAGTACAGTTAATTCACTCCACTCATTATTCTTAGTATTTTTAAAGCCAGCATGCCCCAATATGGCTAATAGATACAGGCTTATCTTTCCATGAAACTATAGATAAAAATTAAAGGTAAACTTTTATGTGCACTTATTACAGACAGGGTCTTAACTCTAGCTGTCATTCCACCGTGATCACAGCAGCCTTGCGCCTGTGTTTCTGAGTCATGCAACCAAACTCTGCCTCGCTTCCTTACCTCTCCTCATTCATCGTTTTTCTTTTCTTTCAGCTGTTTTTCCTGACTCACATCCCTGTCCTCACCAGAATCGTACACCTGCTCAAATTCAGAAGGCTCTTCTCTTTCATACCCAGCTGTGTTCTCTGACTAATATGTGAAAACCCCTTGCCTAGGAAATGGTTCATTCCTGACTCAATTTCATTTTTAATTACACTTCAAGGCTGCCTTTCTAGACGGTATTTTTTTTTTTCCCAGTGCAGATATGTCCAAGTGGTTTCTCTCTCTATGAAAGTGATTGGCATGTAGGCTGGATAATCTCTTTTTGCCCCTCCAGATCCACTTCCCCGCTTCTTTATCTTTCTCTGTGCCACAGGAGGCTGACCTCAATAAACAACATAAATCAGGCTCCCTTGCCCTCTGTCCTCAATTAGGTTTGAGAAATGGAAGCCTCTGCTGAGAAATCCTCAATGGGGAGAGGAGAGAAAACACAGGTTGGTGGTGGCCATTTCTTTATCAAGGACCTTAAGAGTGACAAGGGTGTCTAGGCTCTTGCTGGTTTTTGTTTCCCTCCTTTGCCGCTTCAGGTTTAATGGATCTCAAGGCCTCCCTGCTATTTCAAACCTCCTGGGTGCTTCATTGTCCCCAGGGTTTCCCTTACCCACATTTGTATAGCGTCACATAGCCTGTTTATGAAATTCCAATTACTTATCTCTACTTGCGCTCACAGTGAGTTTCTCCCAGGACTCAGTGGGGAATCATTTTTACTGCATGGTAGAAGTATAGTACAAAGAAGAGATCTAGATCTGGATTTGAGTTCTAATGCCATGTTTTTCTCACTATGCAAGCTTTGTTTTATCTCTTATAAAGTGGGGATAAAGATCCTTATCTCAAGGAATTGTGAGAATCAAAGAGATACAGTGATGCTGGTGGTAGAGAGTACTTTCTTTACTCTGTAAAACTCTAAGCATGTTAATTTTCTTCAAATAGACTCTTAGTGCTTCACAATTCTCTGCATATTATTTATTCCAGAACACTGAACCTCAAAGAGCTTAAATAATGTTTTCATGATAGCAAATTAAAATCCATTTCCTTAATTCCATAGTATGCTAAATGTTTGTTATATAAAATAATGAAATCCCTAACTAATGTTTGTGTGTGCACATGTACACAATGATTCTTTGCTTTAATGGGTTTATATAATATGTAAAGGGAAAATGCTGAAAAATGCACACATAGCATCAATAGTTCCTTAATACTATGTAAATGTAAGATCGTATTTGTGTTTGTGTGTGTGTAGGGGTGTATTTTGATGTGGACCCACTTTTATAATTGTTTAAATAGGTCATGTGATGTTCATGGTTTAAAAAAAATTCTCTATGTTAAGTGTAATCAGCATGTGGGGCTGCAATAATTTCAAATTTCCATGAATCAGTAGGTAAAACGGCCTCCCCTCACCCTTAGCCATAAATTAGTGATGCTGTTTCTTTACAGGAGTGCTTAATGGGAGAATTAAGAATACAACGGAAGTGCTTTTATCTAAATTATTCTATCAAACGGTATTGCAATCAGTAGGAGAAGGCTGCAATACTTAACTTTTCAAATTCTATTTAACGTTCACACCAAGAACAGTGCAGTTCTGGCAATGAATTGATCCAATCAGCACCTATTTTATAGTGCTGACTTCTTACACATGGTTTCTATGTGAACCACAGCCTCATAGAAGAGATATGTGAAGAAATTATACTTCATTTTATGTATTTTGGCCTAGAAATGAGACATGTCACTTCTGCTCACAGGTTCTTGACAAGAACCATTCACAAGGCCCCACAAAAGAGAAGTGGGCTATGAAATGTGAAGAAGCTCATGGACTTTTGAGGAATAATTGAACAATAAATATCATTGTCATACCGAGTATCATTTTAAGATCTCTCACTTAATTGCATTGAGTCTCATAAGACAGGCATAGGTGTCTGTGTGGATCACCCCATTTTATATTAAAACTAAACAACATATAACAATGTCAGTGAATTGGAAGATGAGTTTGAAAAATTATTTTGGGACACACTATGTCCCTTTCTTGGTACAGAACTTTCTAGCTACCACTAGCTGGATTCTCCACTGTATATCATGATTTCTCCATAGGATGCCTCTTTAAACATGGTAATTTCTATAAATAAGGTTTCTGGATGATTATATTTGTTCTTATTATAGAAAAATGCACAGAATGTTGGAATTCATTAACAGTAAGGGATCTTGAGAAATCTTTCCCATTCTCTTAAATCAAGATAAAGTAAGTTTAAATGATGTCAGATAGAAAATGATATTTCAATCAAGATTTTCAGAGAAGAGATTATACACTTTCCCATAGTAATTCACCCTGAAATTGAACAAGTTGAAGATCGGTCAGTTTCTCAGAGCAGTTTACTGTGTTTCCCTTTGGTTTTGATCTCAGGAGAAGTGAACCACAGTTGCTCTCTATTTTTGCCTGAGATATTTTTTCATCTTTGTTTTATTTCATTTATTCTTATGTATCATGTTACTCAGCTGCCCTCAGTTTTTTCTTCCCCATAATGAATAGTCCTGGTTCTTTGATTCTTTCCTTCTAGATTTAAATCTCTAGGCCTTATTCATCCCTGTGGCTTTTTCTTTCAACCTGTCCAAGTCCCCTATTTTTTAATTTCATGGTGGAACTTAGATTTTAGACAACGCATCAAGAAGTACAGTATTATTATTTCCCAATATAAGTACATTGCAGCAAGCACTTACATTGCTGTGTACTTATATTATTGTATTTATATTAATTATGCAAAGTGGCCACATTTATAGTGTCCTTTACAGATTTACTAGAGCACAGTATGTGAAGACAGTATTCACTTGGGAAGTTAATTCTCTGCAACTAAATTTCACATTGAATTTATTGCTATTTACTTTTTTGCTTGTTTTTGTTTTTGTTTTCCAGTCCATTTGGGACCTGTCAGCTGTATGACTTGAGAAAGTGTGTGGAACATTTCTGGCTGAGAGTAGAAAGAGAAATCTCATGGGAAAGTAAATCCTCACACGAGTGTCAGATGAAATTTTGGATGGTGATGAAATTCAGATAATTTTGGATAAGCTGTGAATGAACAGATAATATTTTGGAGAATTATTTGAACTAACTCTGAACTCTCAAGCATGTATGGTTCATCTATCATTAGGTATCCATGAGGCCAATGCATCCACCTATACTAATTTCATAGAGTATCTTATTGTATTTTAGTTTCCACATGCATAAAGAGAGCAGAATAATAATTGTCTCACCTGATCACTGGTTTATTAGAAAAAAAGAATATTTGGCTTATTATACTACCTACAAGCAAACATCTCTTACCAGTGATAATAAGGAAGAGAGTCTCTTTATACTCTATGGGGGATGAGGAAAACGATGGTCAGAGAACAGAATTGATCTGGTCTAGAATGGAAGGCTCATACTTGTTTCCTTTTCTGTTATCAGCAACTTCAAGAAAAGAGGTTAAAATCAAGTCCCAAAGCCTAACTGATGATCTCAGATATGGTAAAAATCAACCTTCGACAGAACAATAAAGTTACAAAGAAAGCGTGCATAGCTATCTTTCTTCCACGTTTAAGGAAATTCTAGTCACAGTCACTGGCTGAAGCACTGGATGTCATTAGGCCTTTCCTAGTGACTGTGAGGACGTGGACTGTCTGTCAGGGCAGTAAAGAGATGCGCCTCTGTGCATGGCTACTAGAGGATTTTATCATCAGACACTAAGACGATCAAGCCTCCTCTAAAGTAATTGTCCACATATGTGGATTGTACTGCCTTCCTCTCCTTTCCCTTAGCATGTTTCCTTTTTATTAGTTAAACAAAAATCCCCCAAAACCTATTTTTAGAAAGTACACTACAAGAATTAATTACAACATGTCATTCTTGTGGGGCATAAAAAGTACTGAATAGTTGCAGAGCACTTTATTTATTTTACCCCCCAGAAAAATCTTGCAATGATATTTAAATAATTGTTTGTTTACTCTTTGGAGAGAATGGGAAGCTATAAACTATATCCTGAATCACTTTAGATTGAAAATAATCCAATCCTGTGGTTCCTAACTTTGGTACAGTGGTGGCTAACATTTCTTCTTTAAAATTATGCAAGTATCTTTCATTTAAGAAGTCGAAAGCTTTGATCATTCATGGGTCTTGATGTAATTCACTTAACAATATTGTGAAAAGTAGAGAGAGAGCAAGCTTTATTATCTCTGTTTTCTAGATGGCAAAGTGAAACTATGAAAGATAATTAGCATGGCTAGTGGTAGAGATGGGAACAGATTCTGTTTTGACTCACATTTTACCACGCAACATATCTGAATCTCTGACTGGTTTTGATTCTGTTATTTTTTTGCTTGAGATAATTTATCTTTTAATATTACCCAATAAAAACATTTGATGATATTTGATGATGGATAATTTTTTAAAAAGATAGTGATTAAGCTCTATGAATATCAATTTTCCTCCTAAAAAATGAGAATGATGAAGAAGATAAGTTGATGTACATTTTAAAATCCACGTTGGATCATGTCTGCTTGTTCACTTCTGGATTCTAAGCACCTAGAAGATTTTGGGGCATATAGGTGGTACACTATAATTATTTCTTTAATGAAACTGAACTGAAGTGAATGGTTCTTTCCAACTCTCACTTTCATTGTTCTCGATGGTTTTAAAACAGTGGAGCCCTTTGACTGATGATACAGTCATCTAATCCCTGGGGCAACAGAAGGGAGAATAACCCCAAAGACAAAGCAATGCTCCCCTTGGGCATGCAGTTGTGTAGCCAAAGCATTAGAGAAATTTGTGAATCTGAGTCCCATGACATTATCTGAGATCCACTGACTTTTACAAAAAACAAAACCAGGGTAAACAATATAAAGTCTGGCAAAAATCTCCAGCAGGGATTAATTCTGACCCTAAAAGACGGATGATGTCTCAGGAGGTTTACAGTAATCACATTCAACATAGAGCCACGGGACTTTCTCCCAGGAGTCTCTGCGGAAATTCTCTTGTGTTCTTCTTTATATAGTTTTATGGGGTGAGGGAGAAAATGATAATGGCTCCCTAGAGGATCTGGCTTACACAAGGAGGTAAATCTCAATGACTTCCCAATGGACGAATTGCTCCGTTCATAGTTGATTTTGCCCAATTTCCATTTCAAGTTTACTTAGAGCAAGTTAGCTTGGAAATGTCTTCTTCAGCCTTTCATTAGCTCTGTAACTACCTAACCTTTCCTCTCCCAACCTCCTTCCCCATAGCAGTGACTGAAACATGAACATAGTTTAATTGGGACAGATATTAATCATGTTGATAACATTATTTTCTCTGAGCTAGGACTTCAAAAATATCATAGAAATCCAAAGAAATCTTACATCTATAACCCAGCTGGCAAAATTCTAATAGTCTAAGCATCATTTCTGTTCAGTTTAGAATAAAAAATATCAATAGCCATTAAAACTTCTAAAAAGATAATTAATTCTATAATTTGAGACATATTAGAGAAATCTAATAGAGACCTATTGCTGTTGAGCTTAACTATGGCAGTTGGACATATATAAGTACTACCCACTCAAATAACAGCAGCATGATATACAAGTTCAAGGTTTTATTTTATTTTTAATCCTTAGATAAGGAGCTTGGTGCCACAAAACCACTGGTATTTTTTTGTAACCACATTCTCTGGCCTGATTTCCAGAAGGTATGGTGAGCCTTTCAAATGATATATGGGTGTAGCCTCATCCATGGAGTTGTGGCCTCTGTGCCCGAATTGTCAAATATCCAGCCTAAACCTGTTATTTGGTCCTTTTTATATTGTCCCTTAACTAATTCTGAAATGTTAATTTCATAAGAATTGACACTTTTATAAAAGGCCTGACCCCAAATATAGTATCTTTTTGGTAAAGTGGGTATGTATTAGATGGATTTTGCCAAAAGATCTATTTTCTTCTACAAACCAGATTAATAATAGTAAGATCAGTGGGAGGCTCACATTCAAGTCATTTGAAAGACAAAAAGACAAATAAAAAAGCAAATAAATTCTGGCTTTCGAATGACATAGCTTACTTGCAACAAAAGGAGACTGCTTGTGTAGGACCAGAAGTAAGGAAGATGCTCCATAGTCTTGGTTTTGCTGTTTCCTGTTGCTGGTCCTGAGCAGTCAGGGTAGCAGATTCCCAAACTATTGTTCTTCAAGTTTACATTGGGGCACTTTTTTGACCAGGCCTCATTCCCACAAAAGATTGCCCCAATATGCACATTTTACAAATACACTCATTACGTTTAAAAACTTTTCAACTTAGACACAGTCTTGTAAACTTTTCCTGAATTGCACACAAGTGGAAAAAGCCATTTTAACAATTTGATATAAGTGGTCATCAAACCAAAGAAAACAATTTTCTTCCTAGCCCTACTGTCCCAGATGAGTGATCTACTATTTTGGATTATGATGCAAATATTGGAGAAAAGTGCTTCAAACGCCTTCGTGCGTAGCTCCACTACCATAGTAAAGTTTGGTGAAGGGAACAAAATATATAAGGAGGGCATGATGCGATATAACCTATTTTTATTAAGGATATTTAAAAAATAATTTGCTTAGTGATATGTCTTTTTTGTTTTGGAGATGGGGTCTCACTATGTCACCTAGCCTGGTCTGGAACTCCTGGACTCAAGTGTCCTCTTGGCTCAGCCTCCCAAGTAGCTAGGATTATAGGTGCATACCACCACAGCCAGCTTAAAATGTCTCATCTACATAGTGTTATTACGCAGCACCTCATGTCCTTGTTCTCAGTTTCCCTTTAGGAATTCACCTATCTATTTCCAAAATAGCTTTCTATTAATATCTGATGGGACAAGATGTAATTACTTGTCATCAAAACACAAAGAGAACATTTGCATGATGGCTGACGTTAAGCCCAAGGTGTTTTATATTCTTTCAAGGGATATAGTTCAGATGCCATAAAATTATTAGCAGAAGCTGGAAATATGCTTTGAAAGATATATCCCTGGTCATTTCTATGGACACAATAAGATTGTCAGTGAAAAGCCTTCGGGCAGGAATGAGCTTAATCAGTCCCGGATTCTGCACTAGTGTTTGAAAGGCTGACTGAGCAAAACATTATGCTTCATAGTTAAAGGGATGCTGTCAGAAGTTTGAGTCCCTATGGTAATGAAGTGGCAGAATAAGCTCGCTCTAGTATTTGTATTTCTAAAGCTTTCTCCCCATGACATGTCCTTCTGGAATTGGGAGTGACTTTCACTTGCAAGGCTTGTTAGATTCCATGTTTTTTCTTCTCTCATTTTGAGTCCAAACGTTAAAGCTGACCTATTCCACCTGTGACACTCCACGGAGACTGGTCTGTTATCCTTTACAACAATGGCAACCTCACGTGCACTTTTTACAAGCCATGAGCTCTTCTAAGTGCTCGACAAATACCAACTTCTCTAACCCTCACAACATCCTTATTTGAGGAATTTGAAGTACAGAAGACACATTAGTAAACTTTTTTTTTCTAACCATCAATATGCATTTTTGTGGATTTAAAACATGAATAGATAAACCTTTAATTTAACTAGACTTTGGAATACCAGCTCCTGACTAATGTCTTTGATGACCCAAGAAGCATCCACATTTACATTCAAGGCAAAGAGAAATGAATTACACACCTACTAACCCACATACAGGATGTGGGACAGAAGAGAGAACTGAGGTGGGAATCTTTGAGGAGGGAATCTCAGCAAGAAGGGGATGGGAGGAGCAGGGTGCTGTGGTGAGTGAATAGTGTGAATGCAATGGAGAGGTCAGTCAGTTACAAGCACAATTTCAGGATTAGAAATCTCTTCCAACACCACTAAGTAATAATACTTGCTTTTTCTACGTCAATGAACAAAACAAAAATTTTTTTCACTTTATCAGTGTCTCACTTCTCCCCAGTACCTCATCATTCTAAAGACTTTGTATTTACTGATCAAAAGAAATAAAAGACACACACACACACACACACACACACGAGTTTTTTATAAATTTTATAGCGTCATTCTAAAGGCTTACTGTGATCACAGCCATTAGATTGCAGGCAATTTCTTTTGAGTGTTAAACGTATAATAAACGGAAGCCAAGGAATACAGAAGACAAGTGGCAATGGTGCTATCTTGATTTTGTAGACGAAATTTCCGTCGATGGTGGGTTCTTTGCCTGACATGAAGCACGTGGATACAAAGATAAGGACTATCCAAGGAAATATGATCAGGTTTTTTTTTTTTTTTAACAACGCTGGGGGAATAAGCAGGTAGCCCCAGATTTACCCTCATCAAAGACCTCCACCCACGTTCCGCCCACTGTAGATAGGTTTTGTTTAACTTACTCAAATGCCAATTACAAATGTTAAGGCAAATATTAGCTACTTTTTATCTGAGTGTCACTTTGTTAAACTTAATGTGCAGTTCAGTTCTAGTTAAGTGAATCGTCACTTCAGTGAAGAAAGGGAAAGAGAACCTGTGTGAACAACAGTGAATATTTTATGAGCACCATTTTCCAAAGACTTTTTCAGGGGCCTTCTTTCATATTACCTGATATGATATTTACGACAATCCTGTAAGGGATATATTATTGGTGCATACATATGTAAAATTCATAATCTCAGGGATACGTAATGAACATGTCTCAATATCATGTAACTATTGAGAAGCAAAACCAAGTGCCTAAGCAATGCTTTCGGATCTCCAAGACCAACTCCAGTGTCTTTTCAGGACCCCAAAATAGTCCTTCTTGGGCCCTGGACATAATTGAAAGGAAAGAGGGAAATTACCCTCTTCCCTTTGGCTTTCCATATTTTTATTATAAGCATTTGAAAATTGTTCTACTTTCTAGTCTTCAATGCCAAATTAGATATGTTCCTGAGTAGAGAAGGAATGACCTTAGAGAATTTCACAAATACTCATTATTTGAACCACATTACCAAGCTCCAAGTCTGTGTTCCTGAGATATCAACTGATAGCTGATAATATGTTTAATCACCATTAAAACTAGTTTTTAAAGAATAATACTATATAGAATATCATCAAGATAGCTACCTTCCTTTTGGGTAAAAATGGCTGAGTTTTGCAGAATACAACCATATAACTGATATAGCCTGGAAAAAATATATATTCTAGTTAAAAATTACAGTGAAAACTATAACTTAAAATTTCCCTCATGACTCTTTCCTCTATTTCTTTTCTTTTTTTTTTTTTTAATAGTGAGTACCAAAGAAAGATCCAGTTAAGACATTTTCCAACCCAGATAAGTAATTCGAGTCATTGAGTGTGGGGATATAAAGGAACTTATCAACAAAATTAGTGTGTTTTTCTTATCCCATGCATCAACATGGTTTTGCTTTCCATTTATTTTAATTTTTGATAATAGTACTTCATAAGTTTTAAATATTTTTTGTTTACATTTTATGAATTCTTTGTTAGACTTATTCCACGTACTCTGAGATTTTGTTGTTATTGTGAATGAGATGATTGTTTTCCCATTATAATTTCTAGTTGGTTATTGCTGGTATAGATCTTGGGCTTCAAAGAGCAGTTCAGGGCCCAACAGCATTGGTGTCACCTGGGACACTGTTAGAAAGGCCAATCTCTGGCATCACCCCTGGTCTCCTCAATCAGAATTTGTCTTTTGACAAGATCCTCATATGATTCACGTGGATATAAAAGTTGAAACACATCAGTATAGAGAAACTTCATCTAGAAAACCATTCTCCGAATTTTATAGTGGAGAAAAACAGCTTCCCTCGTAGAATGGGGACAATGGTCCAATTATCACATAGCACTTTCCCTTCTGGTTCTAGTGCTTGCTATCTTAGATATATTCTTGCACCACTCCACAGGCTTTCTTGGGAAAAGTCACTTTTTAAATCTCTATGAGATTGCAGATTTTTCAGCCCTATGAGATTTTGCTTTTAATCTGATTTCGCTTACACTGAATATTATAAAAATTTCTCAACTTCTTCAATATTTCAGAGTCTCTATTTCCCACAACTTAAAAATATTTTTTTCTATAGTATTAATAATATTGGGGGGAAAAAGGATATTATACATGGGAGCTCAGCATCTCTCTGAATCAGAACTCTTCTAAATGCGTTTTTAAAAAGTCTGGTAAACAGCTGATGCAATAGAAAATTATTTCTTTTAGTTGCTAAAGTAAAACTTTTAGAATTATATGCTCTGGCAGCTCACATATATACATAAACTTGTAAACGTGTCTGCTGCATTGAATTTCTATTGAAGCTCTCCTTAAAAAATAAAAATAGGCAAGAGAAGTTTTATATTAAAAGGTTCCTAGATTTTGACTATATTTTCCAAATTATCTCAGTAAACTAAATCTTCCTTTTTTGTTTTTTGTTTTTTGGTAGACCCAGCTAAGTTTGCCATGAAATATCACTGGACATTCTATCTAATGGAAAAATGAAGATAATTATCCTCATTTTTTTCATGACTAGATTGGTCTAGATAGAATTTATACTTTTCTCGGGATTTACTTCTTGATCTTTTATATATATACATTTTTATTCAGAGTGCAATTTATGAATCAGTGCTGTCCATCATCATTTGTCAACTCTGCTCTGGAAGAAAAGAAAGCCCAGATCTCTTATAAGTTTTGACTACAGTATTGGAAATGATCATGAGACATATTAAGAATTATTTAATATTAAAGCAATGAATTTTATAAATTAGAGCAGTTATTGCAATAATGCCACTAAATTCCTAGATGTAGGACATACTTCTTTTGCTGATTTAAGTGGGGTGAGTGGAAATTGCCTGGAAATTACCCCTAACATTAGGTATGACCAGGGGCGTGTATTATACTTGTGAATAGCAATGGCAAGGAATGGCTACAGACTACTATTCTAGACCAGTGCTTCTGCTTCTCAATTTTAAATGTGGATACAGATCACCAGGATACCTTGTTAAAATGCAGATCTGATTTTCCATGTCTAGCTTGGCCCCTGAGATTTTGTGTTTCTAACAAGCTCCTAGGTGACTACCCATCCTGCTGGTCCACAGACCACCCTTTGGGTAGCAAGGCTATAGAAGAGTATCTGACTGTGGAATCCCCAGAAGCAATCTGCATTTCAGTGAACTTTCAGGTGCTTCTGATGCACCCTAAGTTTAAGTACCTTTATTCTAAACAGTAGAAGCATTTATATCTTCGGTATCCCGAGCCAAATGTCCACTCTTCATTAAATGCAAAAAGAAAGCAAAGGCATCAGGTTTAACGTCTATATCCTCCTAAAATAGTTATTTTGCAGGGAAAAGAAGTCAGTTTTCCTCACTGAAGAGCATCACCTAGAATTAACTTTAATTCCATCATAGAGGAGGAGGAGGGTGCTATTCTCCTGATTTCTTGACACACACACACACACACAAATACAGAGAGAGAGAGAGAGGGCGAGAGACAGAGAGAGAAAGACTCCCTTATTTCAGCATGACATTTCCCAATGTGAAGATTTCTGAAGGATGAAGTGCTTTAGATCACATGATAAAGATCCCACAAGACACACTGGACATTAGAGAGTGTGACTTAATGGAAGAAGAGCAAATGTGTAATATATACTTATAAATATTTTAGTTATATATAAGTACTATATATATAACATATTATAAATATATTATAAAATATAATGTATAAAGGGCCTGGTGCATTATATTTGTTTTTTTATGAACAAGACACTGAGGGTTTCTTTTTCCTCAAAAGCCTTGGTGGAAAATTGCAATATTGGGAAAAGTTTCAGAAAAAATATTTTTGAGGCAGTTTACTTAAACTACAGTCCAAAAACAACAGAAAGATAGGTTCGTGCAGGGCCTGAATGCAGGTAGCTACCTCAATTAATCCATTGTCTCATCTCCGAGGCTACTGAAAGAGGAGAGGGCGACTCAGGAAAGGGGCCCAACTGACTCCTGCACATTCATTTTAATAAAGTTCACAGAAAGGTGAGGAGCCTTAGAATCATTAGCAGAGTTGAGGAAGAAACAAAGAAATGCAAATGAGCCCAATGCCTGTACCAAGGAACACCAGGTTCAAAATCTTCGGACCTTTGGAGTTTTTAGGGGTACTTTTCATATGGGGAGCAGCCATGGATTGAACCCGGTCAGCAGATGCATTAGGCAACCGTTTATGGACAATTTAGTCCAATTTCAATGAAACATCCAAGCTTATCAGATAATGGTATAGACTTGGGTAGAAATGGGCCCATTTCTAGTTTCACAAGTGCCTTGATCATAAAATATTTTTCCTTCAACTGTTAGAAGCAGTCAGTCAAAGTAATTTTCAACCCCATCTCTTCATCTTAAGAATGTTTTTCCTGCTAACCCAAGATAAAGTGCATGGACCACAGGTCCAGAGGAGTCATGAAGGTTTTCCATTTTTGAGATGCCTAATTGAGTCGACTTCCCCTCTGTTCTACTTAAAATAGGCTTTTCTCTTCTCCTGTTAAGATACGCCTTATGACATAAGGATTCTAACTTTATAACGAAACACGTCATGCCACAGTGATGAGATACTTAATACTTCTGAGATAAGAGAAGTAATTCCTCCAAATGGCAAAAAGCCAAATCCGACTCAGAAAAGTGAGATGGTCCTTTGACAGATTATATTTTTCCAAAGATACCTGCAAAACGTTTCCCACCTTACATACTCCTGCAGTGTTAATTGGACACTTCTCCATTGAGAGGTGGGATTCTATGGGGGTAGATTATTTTCCTGACCAAACTGAAGCCATGTGACTTCCAATGCTAATTCATATAAAGCAATACAGCTTCTGTCTGGTTCTTTTGGGCACCTGTTCTTGGAACACAACCACCATGACATGAGAAAGCTGAGCAGCCCCATGAAGAGTGCCTGTGTAGGTGCTCCAGTGATAACTCCAGCTGAATCCTCAACTCCAATATTAGCCACCACACAGGTGGATAAATAAATCTTCTGATGAGTCAAGCCCCCAGCCATCAAGTTACCCCCAGCGTTTGAAGATTCCCAGATGGGACTCCAAACATCACAAAGCAGAAACATTATATCATCAATATGCTATTACAAAATTCTCGAATCACAGAACTCATGAGCATAATAATATAGCTATTGTATTATTGGTGATGTGTTATGCAGTAAACCTACCTGGAAGAGTTCTTTATTATAAAACACACATATACATACAAAAAACATGTTTATAGGGAGATGGTTGACATTTACCATGTGGAAAGTTTTGTTTCTTCCCACATTTTACCCTTGCATAAAAGAGATCCACTTCAAAAATTATACATTGCCCCATTCCTCAGACCATTGTTAGTTGTATGGTATGATCAGATAATGTGGTAATTGCAATGTTAGTGGTTCCAAAAGGCTGCATAAGGACCACAAACCCTAGAATATATCTCATCCCCCACATGGTTTAGCCTTCAATTAAAGTGATAATTATCTTCCCGTGCAGAAGTCATGAATAAATTTACAAATCGAAATATGCTTGCTCTCTTTAGTCCAGAATCATCACAAGATCAGGCTCTCTCTTTAGATGCAAGTTGTATGGCATGGGCCCAGGTTAAGGGGTGGGCTAAGCTCTGATATAGCACAGCTCCCTCATGGCCTGTTTTCCCTCCTAGTTTTTATGCAGGACAATGGCTGCCAGATAGGCCATCGGGATTTGCTCACTGACTGACACCCACATGTTAAATCCAGATCCAAGTTGTCAGGAGATTGGAAGGAGATGTTATAAAACATAGATTTTGTGTTTACATTTAGCTCCAGATGGAACAGCATAGAGAGTTCCCTGGCATAACTTGTTCTTTTACATCTGTGGAGCAGCAGTGAATTGATTGTGTCTTCCCTGGAGATCAAGATGGGCGAGGATGTTTGGATAAAAATCAAAAGACTATGTTGGACACTGTAGACTTCAACATTTTTAGAAGCACCCTCTCCGAGCTAATACAAACTTTGAAAAAGAAAATGCAGTAGGATAGAGAAAGGTTTAGAAATGTGGTCATGGGAAACAATGGTGGTGGTTATTGGAATTGATCATTCTCAGTGCTCTCTACTCAAAGGACATTTGGATGGTTCTGGCTAATTCCAGAGAAGTGGTGAGTTTTGAAAAAGCACCAGGAGAGGTTAAGGAAAATCATAGGTAAGGAGAAGAAGAGGATTAGAAGATCTATAAAAAAGATGTAGAATCATGGTGTCTAAAATCATGAAAGGAGTCTTGGAGTACGGTGGGAAAGGATTTGCTACATCTGGTACATCCGATTATGGTGTGCCGAGACCTTTTTTTCCACATTGGTTTCAATGCCTCTGTTCATCAACAGCCCCATTCTCTGCTTTCAGGTGTTTACCACTAACTTAGATCCTTAAAAACCTTGAGTTCCCAAGAGACTGATTGCATGGAATTTAGCAAAATCTCAGAACAGGACCAAGTACATTTACTGTGTCAGCAGTTGGCAACTAGGATGAGCCCTCACTCCCAGGAACCTAGAGGATATCTTCTCTGGCCAGATGATGTAAATTCTTATTTGATTTTCTGTGATGTAATCTGCATGCATTGGTTGATTTTCCACATAGCTTTCCAGAGCTAGCCATGAGAAAGGCTTCATCAAAAAGTTGACTTATCAAGCCCTCTTCTTTTCTTTGGCCCACTCCCCCTTCCTCCTGAATCACTGGTTCTCAAGGTGTGGTCTACAGACTAGTAGCATCAACATCAGCTGGATACTGATAGGAAATGCAAATTATTGAGCCCCACCCCAGATCTGAATTTCTACTTCAGAAATTCTGGGGGTATGCTTAGCTTTCTGGCTTATCCAGGCAGTTTTAACACATGCTAAAGTTCGAAGACTACCATTCTAAGGTTAAGCATGACCCCTGTCAGCCCAGGTAACCTTCATGCATTGGGTTTGGAGGGAGAACTATAGGAGGTTCGTCATCTCACCTTCTTTCTCTATTTCCTTCATACTCAGTTCCCCCAGAACCTTCTCTTTGGAAGCTTAGGAGCCCAGACTGGAAATCAAAAAAAAAAAAAAAAAGAATCTTTCTCTTTGTTCTTTTGTTTTAACATTTCTAATTCTCCTTGAGGTAGTGTGGTTTCATCTGACAGAGAAGGGTCAGTTAAAAGGAAGTACAGAAAAGGGAAAAAAAATCTTCTTAGATATGATCTCACCATTTGGGGAGATGATATTAGACAGATTATGTAGTCCATCTAATTCAACATATTTTTTTTTATTTTTAGCAGATAGATCACATATGGAGAAAATATACCTTTATATAAACAAAAATCAGTGAAATCAATTTTGATTTGCTTTCTGCTTAGTCTATATAAGTGACATTAATAATCAAGAAGATATTAGAGAATCTTTTTTATCTTTATTAAAAATCACATTCTTGATCTATAAATGTCAAATCATCTGTCCTAATGCTTCTGTATCTCTAGAATACATAAGAATACAAGAAATGACTTTCAGAATGATCAGCCTGAATAAATCAACATTTCAGATCATCAAAATGATTTCACCAAGTTTTTTAAGCATCCAGTATAGTAAGCTCCAACTGTAAAAATAAAATAATCAGAACTTCCACTTACAGTTTAACTTAAGTTGCCATCTCCTGTTAGAGTTAGGTCAATGCTTCCTCAAAAGTTATCTCTAGACACAATGACTGACTCTTCATTCAAGATGTTTGTTTTATATTTTTATCATGTAGGGAAGAGAACAGGCAGTGTGTTTGTGTGTGATTGTGTGTGTGCATGCGCCTTCAATCTCTTTTCTCTGTTATCTTTTTCTTTTCCTTCTTTAAACATGTCTACGTTGCCTCCACCCTATTAAAATAAAATACAATAAAATAACATAAGATACTTCTCTTTTGAACCCTATTTTATCTCTATAAAGACTGTGGCAAGCCTACTGTATGGAAATAGTTTCTTAATAATTATTCTGGTTCTAAATGACATTCTATTAACTAGGTTGCAAATTTGAAAGACACATTAATTTCAAAATGTCTCGTTCAAATGTTAAAACTTATTTTTATTAATAAAGCTATTTGTTGAAAATTTGTACTTGTTAATTTATAATATTTAGTCAATTCTACGTTATTATATTAAATATCCATAATGATTAGCCTCATTTAATTAAAATGTAAGTATTTTAAACTGCCATCAGTTCTCAAATATATTTAATTTCATTTAGAACTTCTAATGCATGTCAGAACAAACCTGACAACTTAAAGCAAAATCCTTTATGTTCTGAAGTAACTCTTTGGAATCTAGTAGCTCAAATTTATAAATCTGGTGAATTAGGTAATCTTTTTTTTTTTTTTTTTTAAGATAGGGTCTCACTGTCTTAAAGATCTTGCCATAATTCTTTTGGTATTTTTTGAAACAAGAGTTTTTATAGTAAAAGAGACACTTGCATGTGATAACAGTCATGGATTGCATTTGGATGCATATGACAAACATCCAGCTATCTTAGTTAAATCAAATCAGAGTTTAGTTTTCTTACAGAATCCAGAGCTGATACAGCAGTTCCATGATGCCTTCAATGCTGCAATCCCTTTCATCTTTCCTCTAATCCTTACTTATGACTTTCGTCCTCATCTTTACTGCATGAATGTGTGAGGGGGCTAAACAGTGACCTTTGGGGGAGAGAAAATATTTCTTTTTTCATTACCCATTGCTAGGTTCATGGCTGAGACCCCTATAACAAAAGGAGAGATTAACAAGAGAAAAGCATAATAATTTGTTTAAATTTCATGTGCCATGGGAGCCTTCATAAGGAATGAAGACCCAAAGAAACGGGAAGACCTGTGCATTTTAGTTAAGTTTGATGAAGAAGAGACGATCAGGCAGAAGCGTGATTGGACAAGGGGATATGATCTCATGATCATAAACTGGGAGACCTTAGCAAAGCTTATTTGTTCAGATTCTTCTCAGTGTCCCTGTACCTTCAGAGAATAAGACCATTCTTTTTTCTCTGGGTACAGGGAGAGCACTTCTGCAACAAGGGTCTTCTGATCTACTTCGGGACAAGGTCAGAGAATTTTTTTATGGCCTGTATCAGAGAGGAAGATCACAGAGACCTTCTAACTTCTGCTGTTTCTATAAATACCAAGGTGCCATATTTTGAGGCAGCATGTACTGAATCCCGTCACTTTCTAGCTACTCACCAGGCAGGAAAAAGGAAAAAATAAATGATAAAGGAAGTATAGATATAATACAGGGATAAGGCAGGAAAACAAGGCCAAGAGAACCTTAGTGCAGCCATTTTGGCCGATACCTGACCCTAACTGCTCTGAAGAAGGAAGTCACCAGCTGGGGACCACTTGAGCATGGATGAATTACTAAGCCGGATGCCTTGCAAACTGTTTGTGCTTACCTTTCTGTGACAGCAGTTTACGGCTAACATTTGTGGCCTGACCACAGGTCTATGCTGGTCACATATGACTGTTTCCTAACTGGGTTTTTGAACATTTAAACACGTTATCATTGCTCCATTAGTACTCCTTCTCCTACTCAGGAGAGGATCCCTACTCAATCTGTGGAATAGGATTTATTGTCTATCTCTATTTCAAAAAAAAAATTCTGTCATAGTTGGATTGCTCTTGAATTCTTTTCCTGCACAAAGCCAAGAACCCACTTGGAGTATTCACAGCTCTTTCTTCCCTTCATTGGGACACCCCTGCATCAGATGCTAGCTCAGGATACTAAAATTTTCTTCACGTTTTTGTGGTCCATTTATTGTATCTTTTTGACCATTAACTGCCTTCATTCTAGTAGTATCCCCATTATTTCCCCATTATTTTTCTTTCTATCCCTTATACTGTCACCATAGCTATCTTCCTAAAAACCATATTTGCTATAAAACTCTCTTGCCTAAAAGCTATAAGAACTTCTCCTTGTCTACAAGAGAAAGCATTAATTTCTTAAAGATGCTAATAGAGCCTTTCATAACCACATTCCTATCATTCTGGAAGACTTTTGTAGCTCCCTAGGAACATCCCATAATGGGCTTATTACAACTGTCAGGCCATCACTTTTGTTTGACTTCACTCTTGCTGTTCTTCCTACCTGGGAGAGCCTACCTCCATTCTCCTTAACAAATTTGACAAACACTATACATATAGATTCTTCTCCGAGTCCTTGATTTCCTGACTTTATTCCTCAGGTAAAATTAATTTCTTTATTTTCTGTGCTCTCACACAACACTTTTTGCTCCCATTTGTCTTTGTACATATGGAATTACAACATTGTATCCAAATCTGCTCTTATTTCTATCTAAAAAACTTACTTATTTTCTGCATGTTCCATAGTAAGTAGTTAATATCAGTTAGATAGGAGGAATAAGTTCAAGAGATCTATTGTACAATATGTTGACCATACTTAATAATAATGTATTGTATTCTTGAAAATTGCTAAGATTAGATTTTTTAAAATTTTATTTGAGAATATTGCAGGGGTACAAACATTTTGGTTACATAAATTGCTGTCATACCATTTCAGTCAAAGTTATAAGTGTGTCCATCCCCAGATAGTGTGCATTGTACCCATTAGGTGTGAATTTTAAGTGTTCTCACCACAAAACATGATAAGTATGTGAGGTGATGCATATGTTAATTAGCTCAATTTAGCCATTCCACATGTGTACATATTTCAAAACATCATGTACATGATAAATAGACACCATTTTTATTTGTCAATTTAAAAATGTAAGAAATAAATACTAGCTGAATGAAAAAGAAAGTGCACTAGTTGTAAGTATTCTGTGGAACATAATGAATAACAGTAGAAAGAATATACTTTGTCCTTCACAAATAGTAATTGGAAGTACTTAGAAGAGAAAAACAGAAAATGATAATTATAGCAGATAAGATCACTTTTTTATAATGTAAAAGATTGACTTTATAGATATCAATTATAGAAAGAGAGATTTTCAATAAGCTAGAAAGAGATTGTTAGGACCTGGAAAAATAAATTGACCAGTAAGGTAAATTTCAACTCTTTTTATTTAAGCTGTAGTAGTGTAAACTAAAAATAAAATCCTAAGCTCCCCATCAACTTAATGGACACATCTTGGCCAAGGAGACCCCAGAGAAACCTTAAAACTGTATTCCCAGCCATGAAGAGAAGGAAGGTTGAACACACTTTCTTATACTACCTCCCTTTTTGGAGCTCAGACACAGCAATTGACCAGCATTAATATTAAAAAGGAGATCATAAGACTGGCAAAACAGACTCTTTGTGACAATAATATGCTAAATTATTAACAGGACCTAAATGCCATACAAGGCAAAGATTAAATCACAACTGCAGGCGATCAATTTGCTTAACAGATCACTTTGAGTGATCTTGCTCTCTGATTAGCAGACTCCCTTATCTTAACTCAAGTATTCTACTGACTCCAAGTCTTTAGACAAAGCTTTATCTCTTTAACCAATTACAAATCAAAGAGTCTTTGAACACATATACAACCTGTAAGACCCTGCCCCCTTCAAGATGAGGTCCAGCCTTTTTGAGATAAACTAATATATGCTGTGGGGGAGAAGAAAAACTTTCCTTTCACCCCTGGAAGTTTTGCTGAAAGATCAACTCAAAAGCAGATTAATAAGAGAAAGAGATTACAAATTTATTTACTGTGTGCATGGGGAGAAACACAGAGCGATTACCCAACATCCCAGTGGGGTCTGGAAGTTTATATACCCTCATTTTAGAGTGGATGGGGAGGTGAGGAATATAGATAATTCTGTTGAGTGGCAATAAATGGTTAGTAGGGAGAATGAATAGATACTTGGGAGAATGAATGGATGGGGGAAAACAGTTCCACTTGTAAATGATTCTCTTTGGAAATTAAATTAACATGAGAGACAAGTATTATCTTTAAAATGGATTGTGCCTGGTCTGGTTGCATTCAGTGATCTTCTTTACTGCAATATATTCAGTTAACAGGGAGAGGAAGGAAAGGCAATTGTTCTTTTTCATGGGCTCCGATCATTTTATGCAGGTAGATGGAAAGCTCCTTCCAATGCCTGTTGATCTCTAAGGACCTTTAATTCAAAATACTCTTTATACCAAGGAGTCATATTTTGAGGTGAAATTTTCTGAGCTCCTTCAGTACCTTCCATGTACTCATTTATGATTTTACCTATAATTTCTGTCTCCTAAAAATGTATAAAAACAAACTGTAACCTACACACTTCAGATGCATTTTCTTTCTTTTTTCTTTTTTTTCTAAGAGGCAGGGTCTCACTCTGTTACCCAGGCTAGAGTGCACTGGAACAAGCATAGCTCACTGTAGCCTCAAAATCCTGTGCTCAAATGATCCTCCTGCCTCAATACCTAGCTGAGACTACAGGTGCACCCCACCACACCTGGGTGACTTAAATTTTTTTTCTTTGTAGATATGAGGTCTTGCTATGTTGTCCAGGCTGGTCTAGAACTCCTGGCCTCAAGCAATCCTCCCACTGCAGCTTCCCAAAGTGTTGGGATTATAGGCTATAGGCATGAGCCACCACACTTGCCCTTGGGTGAATTTTCTTAGGACTTCCTGATACTATGATTCTCAGGCCATTGGTCATTCATATTCAGCTCAGAATAAACCTCTTTAAATTATTTTTACAGAGTTTGGGTTTGTTTTCTGTTAATAGTAATACCTCGATGTACTTTCCAAAGCTAATCAACAGGAAGAAGGAAAAAATAAGCAAAAAAAAAAAAAAACACTATCAAAGATCAGAAAGGGGGACTGTGGTGTGTAGTGGGAAACCACAGTCCTTTAAAGGAGAAAGACTATAGCTAAGTTACGTTGTAGGTAAGCCAAGGAAAGGAAGGAGAGTGGAAATTTCTCAAGTGAGCTTCTTGCTGTATCTACATCTGCTTGCTGGATGAACACATCTATCATTTCCCAATGTTAACTCAATCCCTCCAGTTTAGCTTTTTCTTCTCAACCCTCATCATACCAGTTGCACTTGTTACTGCAACTCTGTCATTGAATTAAATATTACCTATTCTGCTAAATAAATAAAGGGATATATGTTGTTTCTACAAAAATAAATTTAAACTGTTTCAGAAAATCTCCATGAATACGAGTTCATTAAAATGATATTACTAAAGTAAGGATAGATGAAACAACTATGAAAAAACCTGGGGAAATGATTCAATCATGGAGGGACTTGGTACTTATATTATTTTACTGGTGTCTAAATTCCTTATCCACTTTAAAGAAAGCAAATCTGTATATTATAGTAACGATATTCCAGTATGATTTATGGAAGAAAAGCAAAACAGAATTCCAATCTTTAGACACATATTGCAAAAATAGACAAGGGCAATAGTAATGTATAGATGTCATCCTGGTAACTTATATGAGAAATTCACACCTTAAGGTCATTAAGAGGCTTGCTTTTAATGGAATCTGTGGCAAATCCGTTTTAAATTGATTTTTTACATGAATAATAACCTGATAATATGCTTATTCAGATGTGGATTTTAAATAACAGATTTTCTTAGAGCAAAGGCCACTGTACTTTACTTCCTGCGTGGCATGAATCTCATTAATAGATCCACCATATCTCCTATCGGAGAATGTCCACATCTCCTTGATTTGGACATTCGAATCAATGGGGGTTTTCATGCACTTGACACTGTTTCCATCACTTCATTTCCTACCATTTCCCCACGGCACCTTGTATTTGAGTGAAGCCAAGCTGGTTACTCCCTTCCAGGAGAAAATTTCCTCTCCCTTGTCTCACTCTAGTTATATGTGCTGTTCATGTTTCCTAGAACAATTTTCTCTCCAGCTCTCTGCCTAGTAAACTCTACTCTTGCTTCACTATTCAGCATGATTATTTTTATCACTTCTTTGGTGCCTTCCCAGCTCTTTCCCACTCCCCCACATAGACTTCGCATTCATCCCACACAGAATTAAGGGCTTCCTTCTCTCTGGACTCATAGAATGCTGTAAACCCTTGTATTTTAGCATTAACCCTTGTTTGGTATCTGGGATTTACTTGATTTTCTCTCTACTTGACTCTGAGACGCCAGCAGCCAAAGGCTGTGCCTTTCTCAATTATTATGTCTCTATCTCCTAGGGCAGTGCATGGCCCGTAACAGTTCCATTGTTGTTATTTTTGTGTTAGACTGATTTTGGAAAACGTTGCTGACACTAGTGGTAAGGCCAAACATTGCAAATTTTCTTTAACCCTTGCACTTCACCTAGAAAAAAAAATATGTTATTCCACATGAGGTTTTAGATAGTTTTGCATATTTGCTAACTCATAATTTTGCTCAGAAATAATTGATAAACCTAATAAAGTCAAGGCACATCCTGGTTGAGAAAAACTAAATATTGAAGCTTCTTTAATTAGGAAATAAAATTAAAACAACAGTGAGATACCACTACAAATCCATCACAATAGCTGAAATAAGAATGGAAAATAAAAAAGAAAAATCTCTCAAATTTTTGGGTAGGATATAGAGCAATTGCAACTTTCATACACAGCTGAGAGGGCAAATTGGTGTAGCTACATCTTCCTACATGTGAAAACCATTTGGCTGTTACTAAAACTGACCAGAAGCATATTCATGTCTCATAATTGCACTCCTAAGTGTGCTCACAACAGAAATGTGTACATGTGTTTAGTAAAAAATGTGTATTAGAATGTTCACAGCTGATATTTATAATAGCTCAAAACTGAACATATCCCCAAATTCAACAACAATGAAATGAATAACTAAATCACAGGAATTCAAACAATGAAATATTACACTGTAATGACAATGATTGATCAACAATTACACATAATACACGGATGAATCTCATAAACTAGATATCTGAAAGTGAAACTGCCCTTTATAAAATTAATAAAGGGCCATGATATGCATAAAATAATTTACTTATCTATTAACCAATGGAGAGACTGCTGTATTATTTTCCAATTTACTGTTACAAATAGTGCTTACAAATATTTCCCCATAAGCATTTGCAAGAGTTTCTCTAATACAAACATGTGGAAATGCAACTGCTGGGTAATAGCTTCATATCTATCTTTCACTTCAGTAGGTCTTGCCAAAATTTTTTTTTAAAAGCATGCAAATTTACTCTCTTAACAGCAATGCACAGGAGTTTCAGACTCTGCATACTGTTATTCTGCATAGCAATGTGATTCTATGTATGCTGTTATCTGGTTTCTTTGTGAAAGAAATGTTATGGAATGTTAAATCTGGGCAAGAGTGACATGGATATTCATTATATTTGTCTTTTCTGCATATTTTAAACATTTCTTAAGTTTTAATTAATATTTAATAAGAATATTTTAAAAAGAAAAAAAAATGAAGGGAAGGTCCATAGACATAGGAGTCTCTTGTCATTATCTTCTAAAACCAGTATGTGATAATAGAAATATTTTTTTCTAAATATTCACACAGGCCTTTCTATCATTCCCTCCTCTATTTGCTAAGCACTTCTTCAAGTGCAGCTATCTTATAGGAGCCAATGAAAGGTTCTCTGCTGATTTTATTCTATTTAAACTACTACTAGATAAAGAAATTGTCGAAGGCTCTTCATCCTGTATTCCCTGGCCACTTGAGCTCCCTGAGGTTGTACAGGATTCTGTCATGTATGAGCTTTTTGCTCTGCTTTAAGCACACACATCTCTCTGCCTGAAGACTGCCTCTGGCTTCAGGAGCATGCCTGATCCACCAGCAGCAGAATGGGAGTGCCAGGATGTTAACATCCCCAAGAGTCACTCTCAACTAACAAGGACAAGGGCTTCCCGAGATTTCTCAGCCTCTATAGTAGGGCCTGAGTTCAAAGAAGGGAGGAATTATTGTAGGTGGGAGAAGTTAAAGAAGAATCAATGAAAAAGACAAATTATGAACTATGCCTTTAAGAATAGGTAGGATTTTAAAATGCAGAGAAGAAAGATACAGATTTAAAATTCAAATGATTTTCAAGCAAATAACTTAAAAACTAGATGTATCCTAGTAGTAATAATAATTTTTAAAGCAATTATAGCAAACTTTATAATGAGTGTGAGTGGCATGTTATTTCTGTATTATTTTACCCAAGTATTTATCAGACTTAAATTGATTAAAAAGAAAATTTATTACAGAAACTACTTGCCTGCATCATTTTGTTGGTGACTGAAGAGTAAAAGTTTTCAACACATGTATTACTTGGATAGGTCATCAAATAACTTCTTGGATCATTATCTCTAGAATTTTGTCCTCAAAATGTCCCAACCAATTATATTTGTTTTAACTCTCTATTCTTGATAATGGAAGTTATTGCTTGTCTGGGTCTCTTGGTTTTTTGAAATTTATAGAACACAAAATGAAAAGTAATCAACTGGTTAGATCAAAACCCATAAAGTGGTTAAATAATTTTTCAAATGCCTAAACCACTTTAAGGCAATCTCTGTAAAATGGAGAGGGCTATAGTAACCCCTGGATCGGACCATCTACTATCCAATATGAGGCTGGCAAATGGTTAGATTTCAGTGATAATGATGTAATCATGTTAGAAAAACAACGTTGATATCAGTTTCAAAAGACGGTGACCTCTTTCTTATATATTGCTAACATCCCTTAAAACTCTCTGATGAAAACCTTATTTTTTATTTTGTCTAAATATTTATTCTCAAGCAGAGTATTTCAGAAATGGTACCAAGAACAACTTATTCCATAGAAACCCCATAGGAAAATTGGGTAGAATGCACGCCATCATTGGAGATGAATGAATCCAAGAAGTTTAACCTGTGGAGATAGATAAACATCACAAGGTTTGAGTATTTCTTTGAATAGCATGCAAACCTCTCTGGTCTGGAAATCTTCCTGTGAGGTTTCTCATCTTACCCAATCACTATCAGCCACAAACAACTAGGGAATGGGCTCTCTTCATATACTTGGATATCCCTGCTTCTGTGCCTGGCTAAAACCATGACCTGCCAAGGTACACAAACAACCAAAAAACCAAAAAAGCTCAATTGAACTTATTTGAACCTTAAAAAGTATGATCTAGATCAGATATAAAGTAATTTTCAGGCCAGTTATAATTTTAAACCAAACTGTTACTAGGCAAAAGCCCCTGAACTAAAAACCTTACACAAATCAAATTTAGTCCTCTTGAGGGACCACTATTTTGGCACTGCACATACAGCATCAATAGAAATCCTTGTCCAAGTCTCCTTATATCTCTTCAGCAACTTTAGAAATTCCTTCTCCCTTTATTCATATTTTTATTTCTTCTGGAGTACATTTAAATAACATATTTTTATATAAATCAATATTTATGCAGATTTTCACAATTTCTGTTTAGAATTATATGTACTGGTCTGAAGCAAAATGTTAATTTCATCTTTATCTGATATTATGTCTTATTTAACCTGTTTAATAAATTTGACTTTGAATTCTCTTGTTGTCACCACTATTACCCTTTTTGTTCGCACTACCAAGAGAAAAAGAAATGGAAGTTTATTAAAGGGGTCAATCATAAATTTTGAAAGACACAATCACAAATGCCATAATCTTGAATGTTGAAATCCCAAAAGATCAAAATTCCAAAAATACAATTCTGGGAAAAAACAATTTTAAAGTTCTTTAAGAGATATTTATTTACATTTTATTTATTTATTTATTTTTATGAGACAGGATCTCTCTTTGTCTTCCAGGCTGCAGTGCAGTTGTGCGACAAATCATAGCTCACCGTAACCTTAAAATCCTGGTCTCAAGTGATCCTCCCACCTCATCCTGTCAAGTAGCTGAGACCACAAACCCATGCCACCATGCCTAGCCTATTTACATTTTTTAGAGGTAATTTGTTTGAACAACATAAAAGCAGGGCAGAACACTTCATAGGCCAGTTTACTCAATAAAATAAGCAATAATAACATACATATTTTTGCAAGCATAAACACTCAAGTGTACTAATGACAGACACATGGGTATAACAGTTAAGAGCAGACTAATCATATTCACAAATAAATAAATCAGAAATAAAAATGTATAAACGCATATCACTATGGTAGTTGTGTGAACCCAGCTTTATAACTACAATCATCTGAAATACTAAGGCAACCTACATCTCGACGACATTGATCAAAAACCACAATAGGTCACCACTGCATATGCAGTCATCCAAAGAGTTGAGACCTCAAGACATTTTATCTTTCAAAAATGTAGGTATACAAAAAAAAAAAAATCTCTTCATTTACTGAGGAATTCTCAAGGTTTTTCCATTGAGAACCAGAAAAGCCGGTGGAGTGTGAGGCTGAAAGTCCCAGGACCCGGGGCACCTGATGTAAGTCCTGGAGTCCAAAGGTCAGAAAGCCTGGAGTTCTGATGTCCAAGGCAGCAGAAGAAAAGTCTGTCCCAGATCTCAGAGAGAGAGACCAATTCTCCTTCTGCATCTGTTCATTCTAGGCCCCTGGCTGATTGGATGGTGCCCACCAATGTTGAGGACAACTCTTCCCCACCTAGTCCACTCAGACTCACACACTAATCTCTGGAAACACTGTCACAGACACACTCAAGATAATGCTTTGCTGTTTCTAGGTATTCTTTAATCCAGTTAAATTGACACCTAAAATTAAATCCACCCCTTGTCAGCTCGGCACCCATATACATCTCCTTAAAACCATTCTTAGTTTAAGATAAAGACAGTAACAAGTTAATAGTTCCACCTAACATGATGCAACTATCCTGTGATTGTGATTTTCAGGATGTTAAGGATTTTGATCTTTAAGGATTTCAACATTCAGAATTATAGCAGTGGGAATTGTGTCTTTCAGAATTATGATCCAAACCCATTTACTAACATTCATATTTACATATACATGGGAGGGAATGAGTTACTCAAGGTTACTCAAGGAATGAGTAACTCTCAAAAAGGTGGCTTAGAACTCTGGCTTACACAGCATCATCAACATTTTGGAGAAGTGACAAAACAAAGAAAAAGACCTTGGGCCTCTAGGATGTCAAATTGTAAGAAGTAAAAACTGGGGAACTAATGGTAGATAAACGCTAGTTAGTAAGGTCTGTTATGTAGCTTCCTCTGGTACCTTCTCTGTGCTGATGAGGGTCTACATTTGTCTTCTGTGATCAACCTTTGCCCTTCCTAGTAGAGAGGGGACGAGGAAGACCTTTGTAAATTTATGTGCTACTTTTAAGCAAGTAGGGGGACAGTAGAAAGCTTTTTTTTTGGTATCTGCTTGTCCTCAATCGCCTTCAGCTCAAAATAATCTTTATGCCAAAGTGCATATTTTAAGGTGGCATATTCCTTTATCCTTCACTTGTTTCCTTGTACATGTTTTGCTTAGTTCTGAGCTCTGTTTTGCTAGGTTAAACTCAAAAGTTTATTATCATCATTGACATGTCTTGAAATTTGTATTTATTAGAAGTTATAGGCATCCCATGGAGATATTGTGGGTTTGGTTCCAGACCACCAAAATAAGGCAAACATTGCAATAAACTGAGTCACAGGAACATTTTTTTCCCAAGTGCATATATTTACACTCTACTGTACTCTATTAAATATACAACAGCATATGTCTTTAAAAATGGATGTATCTTAATTTAGTACTATTTTCTTGCTAGAAAATGCTAATCTGAGCCTTCAGGGAGGGGTTGTGATCTTTTTGTAATGAAAGGTCTTGCCTCTGTGTTGATGGCTGCTGACTGATCAGAGTGGTGGTTGCTGAAGTTTGACATGGCTGTGGCACTTTCTTAAAATAAGGTAACAGTGAAGATTGCTGCATCAATTGATTCTTCTACTGGTGAAAGATTTCTCTGTGACGTGTGGTGCTGTTTGAGAGCATTTTACCCATAGTAGAACTTCTTTCAAAATTGGAATTAATTCTCTCAAACCCTGCCACTGCTTTATCAACTAGGTTTATGGAATATTATGAATTCTTTGTTATCATTTCAACAATGTTCACAGCACCTTCACCAGGAGTACATTTCATCTCAAGAAGCTCCTTTCTTTGCACATTCTCAAGAAGCAACTCCTCATCTGTTCACATTTCATCATGAGATAGCAGCAATTCAGTCATATCTTCAGGCTCCCCTTCCAATTCTAGTTCTCTTGCTATTTCCACCACATCTATGGTGACTTCCTCCACTGACGTCTTGAGCCTCTCAAAGTCATCCATTACGATTTGAATAAATTTCTTCTAAACTGCTGTTAATGTTCATATTTTGACCTCCTCCCATAAATCCCTAATGTTCTTAATGCTATCTAGAATGGTGAATCCTTTCCAGAAGTTTTCAATTTATCTTGCCCAGGTCCATCAGAGAAATCACAATCTATGACAGCTATAGCCTTATCAAATATATTTCTTAAATAATAGGACTTGAAATTCAAAGTACTTGTTATTCCATGGGATATAGAATAAATATTGTGTTAGGAGGCATAAAAACAACATTAATGTCCTTGCACATCTCCATCAGAGCTCTTGGGTGACCAGGTGCATTGTCAATGAACAGCAATGTTTTGAAAGGAATCTTTTATTTTTCCCTGAGCAATAGGTCTCAATAGTGGGCTTAAAATATTCAGTAAACCATGCTGTAAACAGATGTGCTGTCATCCAAGCTTTGTTGTTCCATTTATAGAGCACAAGCAGAATAGATAATTCTTAAGAGTTACTTGATTTTTGGAATGATAAATGAGCATTGGCTTCAACTTAAAATCACCAGCTGCATTAGCCCCTAATAAGAATCAGCATGTCCTTTGAAGTTTTGGTGCCATGCTTTGCCTTCTCCTCTCCAGCTAGGAAAGTCCTAGATGGCATCTTCTTTTAACAGAAGGTTGTTTCTTCTACACTGAAAATCTTTCATTTAGTGTAGCCACCTTCATCAGTTATCTTAGCTAGACCCGAACAACTTGCAGCAGCTGCTACATCAGGACTTGCTGATTCACCTTGCAATTTTACCTTATGGAGATGGCTTATTTCCTTAAACCTTGGGAGCCAACCTCTGCTAGCTTCGAACTTTTCTTCTGCAGCTTTTTTACCTCTCTCAGCCTTTGTAGAACTGAAGAGAGTTAGGGCCTTGCTCTGGATTAGGCTTTGGTTTAAAAGAATGTTCGGGCTGGTTTGATCTTCTGTCCAGACTACTAAAACTTTCTCCATAGCAGCAATAAGGCTGTTTTTGCTTTCTTATCATTTGTGTCTTACTTGAGTAGATTTTTAATTTACTTCAAGAATGTTTCCTTTGCATTCACAACGTGGCAGTTTAGCACAAGAGGCCTAGCTTTTGGCCTGTCTTGGCTTTTGATGTGGCTTCCTCACTAAGCTTAATCATTTTTGGTTTTGATTTAAAGTGAGAAGTATGTGACTCTTCCTTTTGCTTGAACACTTAGAGGCCATTGCAGGGTTATTAATTGGCCTAATTTCAATAATTTTGTGTCTCAGGGAATAGGGAGGCCCAAGGAGAGGGATCATCCTTGAGGGGAACGTGGGGAAACGGCTGGCTGGTGGAGCAGTCAGAACATAGACAACATTTATTGATTAAGTTCATCGTCTTATATGAGATGGTTCATGGAACCCAAAATAATTACAATAGTAACATCAAAGATTACTGACACATTAAGTTCACCGTCTTACATGAGATGGTTCATGGAACCCAAAATAATTACAATAGTAACATCAAAGATCACTGACACAGATCACTATAACAGATTTAATAATGACAAAGTTTGAAATATTTCAAGAATTACCAAAACTTAACACAAGGACACAAAGTGAGCAAGTGCTACTGGACAAAATGTGCCAACAAACCTCCTGGATGTAGGGTTGCCACAAACCTTCAATTTGTAAAAAATGCCACATCTATGAAGTACAATAGAGTGAGGCACAATAAAAGGAGGTGTGCCTGTACAAGATGTCAAGTTGGGTGAGACAATTTATTGTTTTCATTTTGATAGACCCTTATATCCTAAAGATTTAATATGGAGATATGTTTCTTTAGCAATTATTTTCTATTAAAACGATAATTTTCTTGGCTCTATTTTACTCTTCCTTTCATTTTGAAACTCCTATTAAACAGATGTTAGAAGAAGTTATTTTTCATTTCTGTTAGCTTTATCTCATAAATTCCATTTTTTTAATTTCATCCTTCTTTCCTTAAGAATATCCTTCCTGACTGATTTCACTGTCTCGAGGGTCTCGAGGCTTGTGAGCACTGGAGACAGGATTACATCCAGTGCTGGGATTCCAGAACCAGCACTTATATAATTTCTGCTATATTGCTACTCATGCACATTCTTAATTATTTACCCGAGAAGTCTTAATAGTTAATACCTTATGTTCTGTCATGGAAAATGAGTAGGAACACAAAGACTCTTGGAGACTTCTGTATTGAGTAGCCAAACATTAAGTGGCAAAGCAAATCGCATGTGGGAAAAATTTTAGTAACTCAGAATTAAGAATAAATTGAAAATTGCCACATAGAAATTTACCATGGTGTCTGGTGACTGGGATGGTTTTGTAATGATTTTCATGGGGAAAAAATAGTGCCTTGCTTTTTCTTTTGTACATCTGGGTCAATCCATGATATCACGTCTGGATCTAAGTACATGCCTTTCTCTTTTCACGTCAGAAATACGTTATGAGGTGTATTTACTTCCTCAAATTCTACAGTCATGTAGGGAATCTTGCAATTCTTTGGAAGGTCTGAAACTCTGACTCAACTTTTCTGACCTAGAAAACCAATTATTTGCTACCCACTTGCCTTTAACTTGCACTCAGCTTTAAGAAATGTTCCCCTGGACAAAGTCCTTACGGATTATTTTCTTAGTTTTCTCATTCAGATCAAAACAAAACCAACAAATAAACTAAAAGCTCACAGTAATAGACTTAATAACAGAACTATGTTAGAATCTTTTATCTATCACGTTTCCCTGAGTTAGTGTCTTCATATCACTGAGTTTTGTTTTCCTATTTTTTTAAAAAGGGAGTTCACATATTTAATATTCTGTAAAATTTGATAAAAAGATAACATTTGTAAACCTTACATTAGACACATGTTTTAAGTCTAAATACAGTGTCTTTACTGCAAAGTAAACATGACATATGAGAGTACAGTTGACACTTGAACAATGTGGGGTTAGGGGTATTGACCCCATGCACAGTCAAAAATCTGAGTATGCATTTGGACTCCCCCAAAATGTAACTATTAAAAGCTTACTGTCAACCCAGAAACCTCACTGATAACATAAACAGTCCATTAACACGTATTTTTTATGTTTATGTTTTATGGACTATATACTGTATGCATATAATAAAGTAAGCTAGAGAAAAGAAAATGTTATTAAGAAAATCATAAGAAAAATACATTTACTATTCATTAAGTGGAAGGGGATCATCATAAATGTCTTCATCATCATGGTCTTCATACTAACCAGGCTGAAGAGGAGTAGGAAAACGACGGGTTGGCCTTGCTGTCTGAGGGGTGCCAGAGGTGGGAGAAAATCTGCATGTAAGTGGACCCATGAAATTTAAACCTGTGTTGTTCAAAGGTCGACTGTATTTCATAAACTAAAGTGTGACTCACATGTACTAAGGTAGTGGAAAACAAACAGGCTTCAAGGACAAGCAGACTGTGACACAAATATGCTCAAAAAAGCTGTGTGGCCCTAGATGAGTCTTAATTTCTTAATTTTTAAAAATTTACCAATAAATTGGTATAAGCTATTTCAAAATCTAGACAAAAAATACAATTTAATAGAGTGTGAAGATGTCACTTCATATTTGATATTCATTAAATCCTGTACCTTTCTCTTGTTAAAACTGTATCATACTCACCTGGCAAAACTTAAAGTCATGTATATGTATGCCTATGTATACACACAAATACACAGATTTAGAAATAACATCCTTTCTATATTTGTGCTATATATACTGGAAAAAACCAACAGCAAGTGTTGGTGTGGATGTGAAGAAGTCATTTTCACATTTTCTTCTTATGGAAATGCAAATAGTAACAACAATATGCGTTCCCACAATGATAATAACAATATGCAAATAGTATGGCAATTTCTAATAAATGTAAAGATGTTTCCAGTTAATAATGCAGCAGTTTTACTTTATCTGTTATGGAAAACTTTTCAAACATGTGCTCAAGAAGGCCTGTTCAAAGGTATGCAGTGTAGCATTTAAAAGTTCAACAAATCGATAACAACCTCAATGCCGCCAGTAAGTCATGGATAAATAATTTGTGGACTGTTTATATAATGAGATATCATGAAACAATCATATATTGAGTGAATAAAACAAGTTGCACAAGAATACATAAGGATACTGACATATATTCTAATAAAAAACACATGAAAAATACCATTGTTTCCAGGCACACACACAGCGAGCAAAAGTGTAAAACCCTGGATGGAAATGATACCCACCAATTTCAGTGTAGACATGACTTCTGGAAAGAAATGGAGAGAAAGGATGGCATGAACTGTATCTACCACATTGTATTTAATTAAGACACAATGACGTGAAAGCAGTTATTAATGTATCCAAATGCCAACATTATTTGTTAAATCTGGGTAGTAAGTATAAGATGTGGACAATATTGGTATCTGCATTTGTCTATTTGTTGGCATGGTCATAGAAATATACAAATGAACTATTTATAAAACTATGAAATATCTTCAGTTGCCTTAAATTCCTTCTGAACAATGGATGTGTCGCACATATGGAGAAGCATATATTTATATTTACTACACATGCAACATGATTACACAGAGGATGTGATGTACATGTGTACACATGGATGAGCATCCACTATATGTCTTTATCTCTATCTCTATATAAATAACATTTCCATGTTCATACCATATGTACAATGACTCATGTCCCTGCTGTCTCTTCTCACTGCAAATTACTTTAAATTTTCACAAAAGGCAATGTTGCATCAATTTAGAGTAATGTTTTTCAACTTACCCTTGATGTTGCAAAGCCACTTAATTCTTGTAACAGATTTTATTGACAGAATCTTGCCTTAAATGTTCTTGTATATCGCTATGCCTTTTTTCTGCAACCGTTGGCCGAGGCAGACCCATGATTTCGTTCCACACTGCTTTGCATCATCATTTGCTGTGAAAACAGGCTGGACACACTTTAATAACATTCGTTATTAACATATTTTAACTTTAAATCTGTTAACTAAGATATCGTGTATTCATAGAGTACTTGGGTCATAAAAAGGCCGGAAATCTGCCTTTACATCTCACGGAAATGTCTTATGAAATGTCTAGTAATACACCCGCCTAATTGCAATTTCCTGTAACTTAGAGTGGCTTTTAATAAAGCTTATTCTTTTTATGTTTTACTATAGCCTGACTTCTGGATTGTGTGATTTGACATCAGAAATAACTTAGATGAGATTATTTCCTTGTATTTTTACTCCCAGGATATGTGCAGTCACATTCTTTCCTAGGATGAAAAAAAAATTAATAAAACGCTCAAGAAACAAATGGACCACAATTCCACCAATTCAAAATTATTGCAAGGAGGATTGGCCAGAATCTGGAAATGTAGGAAATGGTAAAAGAGGCGCCATATGTTTACTTTCAACTGAGAGCAGTAATGGGAACCCACTTACAACCACAATGTGCCTAAGCAAGCATCCTGCTGAGACTATTATGATGAACAGAAAATGCTTTCTTCCTTCTCTGTTAATTATTGATGCTACTGCTTATGTGGTTTTAAAAGTAATTGAGAACAGTGGTTTATTAAGAAAGTTAAACACTCCTCTGCCCCACCAAATCTTGTTTAAATCAAGATTTATTTTATAAAGCATATTTCTTCTCCAAATGTTATGAATTCTTAAGTACTACGTCAGATAAATAAAATCATCCATCTTCATGAATCCACAGGGAAGTATATGTTTTGTTTTTGTTTTTTGTTTTTTTGGTTTTTTTGGTAAATCTAAAAGCTTCAGGTTAGTTTAGAGTTAAAGGACAAGAAAAAATAATCCATTTTAGGGAATTTTTCCCCTATGTTTTATGACTGTCAAGTACATGCAAAATATAATCAAGAGTGCATGGAAACTAACTCTTTCTGAGTCTTTGATTATCTGAAAATATCTTTAATTTTGCCCTTGATTGACATTTTGGCTAGTTTTAGAATTTAGGTAAAAGACATTTCCTTTTTTTCTAAGATCATTGAAAACATTACTGAAAATATTTATTTCTGAGATCCAAAATTGCTAGTTAAGTATAGTTTCAGTCTGATTTGTGTTTCTTTGTAAGAGGTCACTACTTTCTTGCTGGAAATTTTAATAGCTTCTGGGTATCCTTGGGGTTCTGAAAATTCACAAGCTACATAAGGTATTTTAAATATATATGTATTGTTCAGCAGTTTGTGGGTATCTTAAATCTTAAAATTTACGTCACTCAGCCATTTAGCTCTAGAAAGATTAGTTTTTTTAAATAGCTTCCTTGATAATTATTGTTTCATTGCTGTGTTTTCTTCTATCTTCTTAGGAAAGATTCTTTTTATCACATATTGAACCTTCTTGATCATATGTTGTCTCTTTTTGGTCATATTCTCTCTCTCTCTCTCTCACACACACACACACACACACACACACACAAAACACACCTGGAAGACTTGCTCAAATTTATTTTTCATTCTTTCTATGGAATTATTTTCTCTGTTTCTTTGAACAGTCACATTTTTTATTCTTTTTTTTAATTAGGAAATAGGATTGCCTGAGAAAGATATTATTTTCATTTAACAAAAAGAAAGCAAAAAGTAAATGATGCCATGTGCAAAGAATATACCGAGAACATTCTGTATTTCCTAATTTGGCTTAACTTCTAATATTTTCAACACACATCCCACACATGCCAGTTTTGTTGTCGTTGGGGAGAAGAGCTGGATTGGGAGGGCAGATTAAAATAGTCTGTCCCAGAGAGGAATAATTCTACATCGGCTACGGTATGGTCTTGGTGAGTTTTGTAACTGGTTCCGATTTGCAAGTTTGCCATTTTCAATTGGGTACTAAAAGGGATTAAATCTAAACTTGTGGTCTCTTCCTATTCACTGCACAGAATATATTAGTACATTTTAAAAATATATGCTTCATTTCTACCTCCTTTTTCATTCACTATCTTTATTTCTGTTTCTTATATACTACAATTTTGAGATCACCTTTTATGCTTTATGTGTCTTTGAAATCCACTGTTAGTCTTTCTCCGAACACATTATGTGAAAAAAATTGATAACAATGAAGAAATAAACAGAGTAAACTGTCTGGCTACTGTTTCAATCAGCATTTTATATCCAAAAACTTGTGTAGTGATATTTAATTTAGAAGATATAAAGGAAATGTCAATAGCAAAGAGTCAGTATGCACTGCATACACACAAAATGAATTTTTAAAAATTTGACCAAGATAATTTTAATCAATGTGAGAGTTCAAAATATTGCCTGTTTTATGAAACGTCTCCTGATCACATCAATCTATACTCATCTCTTCCTTTTTAAAGACATTTTGACATTATATCTTGTGGAAAAATACCAATTTCTTTTCGATTTTGAGGGAATTATATCTCGACACTTTCTATATGTGAAAATGAAGCCAATTAGACATGATGTGTTTTTGCAATGCCATATTGAAAGGATGTAGTTAATCTACAGTATGGATTGAGGTCCCTTGGTATATGGAGTATTTATCTTTCGCGCCAGTAATGTGGCATGGCAAACCATCTGGTGAAACTGGTGGCTTAAAACAATAACCGTTTATTATTTCTCACAAGTGTTTGGGCCATCTGGGTGGTTCTAGCGATCTGGGCCAGTTTCAGCTAATCTTGTCTACGCATCCTCAGATTCAGCAGTCAGATGGTAGGTTGGCTGGGAATATATACTAGGATGGCTTAGTATGGGAAAACTGGAAAGGCTGGGATGACTGGGACAATTTAATTATCTTCCCTGTGTCCCCTACATCCTTCCAGAAGGTTAGTCCTAGCATGTGGGTAACAGTTCAATAGCACAACCATGTCAGGATGAATTCCTCTGCACTTCTATTACTTTCATCTTTTGGTCTTAAGTTGGCTGCTCAAGGTATTTCCCAGTTGTCCACAGAGAGAAGTGGGAAGAAGGAAGCAGCCCACCTTTACCAGAAAAGCAAAAGTTTTTCCCCAAACACTTTGAAATTTCATGTTAGGACTGTCACATGATAATCCTAGCAGAAAATTAGGTTAGAAATTGAGAAC
Organism: Lepilemur ruficaudatus; assembly: GCA_963574885.1. Classification (NCBI taxonomy): domain Eukaryota; kingdom Metazoa; phylum Chordata; class Mammalia; order Primates; family Lepilemuridae; genus Lepilemur; species Lepilemur ruficaudatus. The sequence goes on from CAUYRT010047402.1 coordinate 93,643, forward strand.
TAGGAGTGTAATTGGCTGAGGCCAATCACGATCCATTAGTTGTGTAATCATATCATTGATTCATACAAAATGAAAGTTCTGAGTATTGGGTAAGAAATTCCAAAGCCCAAGACACCCTCACTCCCCCCTAGGAACTGAATTGTTCTGGAGGTTTCAGCCAATGTAATATGATAAGAAACATAAGCAATAGACAGAGCTTTGCATGAAAAGAAGTGGTCAAATTTTAATTGCTTCCAGGTGATTTAATTATCTGCTCAGGTAATGTGAGGGAATTAATTAGAAACCGAGAGAACTATTAGAACAAGTTGGGGATTTGAGTAGAGTGTCCTGAAATAGGGTCAAGATATAAGAATGAAGCAAAAATATTCCATGTATTAAGAGTAGTAACAAAATATCTAAATATAAATCTAATTTTTAAAGCAAACCTTTTGTAACCAGAAAAACAAGTTACACATACCATACACACACAGTTGTATGCATTTTATTTAAATCATAAAAATGAAAGCCCTCACCAAAAATAATAGTTTTTTTCCCCAGACTTAAAATGCAAAACTCATGTAGAAATGGACCTTGGTAAGGAGTAATAGGGAAATAAGGAAGAAAAATCAAAAGGAAAATGATAGCATAAATAATTCAAAAGTATGAATAAAGAATAAATTTCTCATTATGTATCTTTAAACTTTCTCCAAGGCAAGAAGAATACAACAAATACGACTAATTTGTTTTATTCCCTCATTTCCTCTGCTTTTGTTTTTACAATAAAAGAAAAAACAGAAGAGAAAAAACTTAAAAAAAAAGAGTTAAGAGTTTATTTATGTTGTCAATGACCAGAAAGAAAAATAATAAAATAAAGTTTAAAACAAAAAACAACAAAATTCTTTGGTTTCATTGGTCAAAGAAAACTAATGTTAAACAATAGCTCGGCATCTAAGTAGCACATGTATTCATTTTCATTGTTGTCAGCATTGGTACATGTGTTAGAAATGAGGCCAACTTTTAATTAGGAAGAATTAGTTATAAAGCTTGCTTGGGCCTTGTCCTAATCTTCATTCTGCCCTGTCCTATTTACTTTATTAGTTACATATTACTGTTGGTGCAGAGATACATGAAAGGAAAAAGAAGGAACACATTTTCCAATCAGCCATAGTATAAACTGCCCAGCCATGAAACCGACAAAACCAGCATCCCCTCCAAGGCAGCCACTGCAGAGCCTCTTTCAAAGCTTTTCAAGGAGAGATAAAGCAGTGCCTGGTCATTAAACTGAGTAAAAAGGACCACATTTTCCTTCATCTCCCAACAAAGCGAATAGAGGATTATCTGTGCACACCTGCAGCTGAGTTAATTTTGACTTTTCTTATCATCTCTGCCAAAAACAAACTCTGGACAAAAAATATCAAGAACACTGGTGTGCTCATCTGAAAATGGAGATATTTTTCTTCATGAGTTCTATGTCCAAAAGGTGAAGGGCAGGAAGAGAATCACCACTTTGGGAACCTAAACACAGGGAGAAGTTTTGCAAGATCTTTTTAGAATTGTACCCAATGGTATCTCTCCTTTTGAATGAACTCTAACCACGTACTTATATGAAATATTTTTGGATAGTTTCATATTAGTTAATCTCTTTTAAGATACTTTGAAGGCAAAAATGACAAACCAAATTATTGGTGGATTATTCAGATTTGTAAAGAGTTTATTAAATAAACACAATTTGAATTCTTGAGAAGAGTTTAGTTAGCATGAAAGTAATAATTTGATTTTCATAGATATATGGCTCACTTTTGATTAAGGATTCTCTGGAGAATGAATGCTTTCCTCCTAAGATTGGGGAAAAAACAAGGACTTCTATTTGTACAATTTTTATTCAGCATACCACTGGAGATTCTAGTTAGTACAATAAAACAAGGGAATGAAATCATAAGCACAGATTAGAAAGGAAGAAATAAAATGGTCCCTATTTGCTTATGATATGATTGGCTAAGTTGAAAGTCCCAAACCTACAAAGAAAAAGAAAAATCTAGAAATAAGTGAGCCCATCTAGTTTGCAGCAAATAAATCACAAATAAAAATAAATCACTATATACTAACAATAAACACATGTAAAACAACTAAGAACACCATACCATTTACAATCACTCTAAAGAAAATTAAATGCTTTGGTATAAACTTAACAAAGTATATACAAAATTAATATGCTGACATTTATACAACACTGATCAAAGAAATCAAAGAATATCTAAATAAATTGAGAGACATAGTCTGTTTATAGATTGGAAGATTCAAAATAGTAAAGATGCCCATTCTTTGTAAATTTAATCATATGTTTGGTGCAGTTCCTATCAGAATCACAGGAAAAAGCTAGACATAGAAAAACTCAATCTATTGTATTGAAAGGCACATAACTCAGAAGAAGCAAAGCAATATTTTTAAAATACTAAATATTTGATATCCTACAAATCAAATATTATGATGCAAAGTAAACAATATTTAAAATCAATGACATAAGTTCAACGCATCTTCCGTGACATGAGAAGGGAATAAGAAGAAAACAAAGATATTCTTTCTCTGTCTCTCTTTATATATATCTTTATACATATATATGTACATATATCCTCTATACACACAAAGAAATCATATTCACAACAAAATAAGGGGGAAATACTAATGACAGTTGAAGTCCTTGTTCATAGTGGTAGCTGCTATTGATAACTAACTTCCTCTGCTACCCATTAGGTGTTCTCTCTGCCTTTAGCAAGCACCTCAGCTAGTAGTGATTCTTTACCTGATGGAGTGACCCAAACATTTATTTCTGAAGGGTCTAGGACATAAGTGTCCTGTTGGGATTGAGTTGTCAATTTTCCATTGATATTAATCACAGGTATGATAATAGTAAGAGACACTGTAAGGAATCCCCTAGAAATATTCATCCTTATCCCCTTTGTGGAGTAGTGGTCCAATTTCCCCTTGGTTCTCTATCTGTTTATTTTTATCAATCTGTGTCTTTATGTTTAATGATTTAGGAAAAAAATCAGGACATTTTTATCCTTCATTTCATTATTTGGTTTTATTTGGTGTATTTAGACCATTTACATTTAAAGCAATCATTGATTTAGTTTACTATTATATTTGCAATTGTTTTCTATTCATTGCTCTTACTACGTGTTACTTTTTAAAATTTTTCTTTTTTTTCTGCCTTCTTTGGTTTTAACTGAGCTTATTTTAAATAAATGCCACTTTTCTCTTCATTTATCATATCAATTATACTTTGAAAAAGAAAACATTTAGTGGTTATCCTGGAATTTATAATATACATTTACAATTAACCATTTGCAAATAACACTATATCATTCTTAAAATAAAATAAAATGGAGACCAGGCCTAAAAAAATCCCTGAGCAGAAAAGCCAGTTAGGTTTCATCAACAACCTCAACTTTGCCTCATTTGCAAACATAAATAAAACTTAAGTTAGCCCATTTCTTATAAATGCCTATATTAAGGGGGAAAAAAAACCCCATAAACTTAACCAGTTAGAAGATGTCACCTAACTTACAGTTACGTAACTAGGGATTTTCCAGCAAAGAGACCCAAGGCAATTGCATAATTGTAACTAATTAAGCATTTTCTTTGCTTTGCTTCCACGTTCACCCTATAAAAGCCTTTCCCTTGTGCTCCTTCAGTGGAGCTCCAAACCACTTTTAGTTTGGTGCTGCCTAATTCATGAATGCATGTCTCCCAAATAAACTCATCAAAATTTTTATTGTGCCTTGTTTTATCTTTGAACACCACTGCACTGATAATGTAGGCATCTTAGAGTATTTCCAACTACTCATTCTATTCCTTGTAACATTTCTGCCATAACTTATCAAATATATTTTTGCTATTACTACATCTAACAAAGTTATCTGTTAGATAAATGAATAATAAAAAACCCGAAAGATTTTATTTTATCTTCAATTTTTCCTTCTATAATACTTTTCCTTTCTTTATGTAGAATCTTTGTCTTGCAGTTCTCTCAGTTTCAATCCACTCTTACTATCCTAGAGTCCTGATAATTTGTTGTTAAGGTATAGGGGGTGCGAGGGGGAACAGTCTGTAATCTTAGACTAAATCTGTGCTCTTTATCCTCATGGTCCCTGGAGTCCCTGGACGATTATTTTAAGAAGAATTTCTTAACCGTTTTCCCATTATGTGAGACAGGAATGCTGCAGGGGGTTGGGGCTGGCTAATCGCCCTTCCTCAGACGAGTAAGACTTTAGTATAGTAGTTCCCCTTGAGGGCTGGCCTTCATTACACAGAAAAGAAGGAATAGAATGCTGTGGCTATATTTCAAAATGGTTATGTTCTCCTGAGTATATTTCAAATTATTATTTTTTTCCCTTCCCCTGCTGGAATTAAGAGGGGATTTCCTCAGATCTTCACAGTGAGAACTTGCTAGGTCTCCTAGAGGTAAAACTCATAAAAGTATGGGGAGTCCCCCAAGACTGGGCATTCCCCAGGAATTGTGAACTCTCAACCTAGACCACACTGAGTTTCTAGCAATTCATCAACTGAAGTTTAAGTGTTTAAGTGTTCCTATTGGTACTCTGGACTTCTGATCCTAGTAAGCTGTGATTCTCTGTAGCTGCCTCTTTGCCGAGTTTTTACAGAAACGGTTTGCTCTGTAACCTTAGTTCTCTAATAGACCTAGGAAGAGTTGTTGTTTTTCTGGTGTGAGCATGTAATACGGAGGGACAATGTCTAAACCCTTTACATGTTAAAGCAGAAACCAGAAGTCTCAAAGATAGTTTTTTGATAAGTGTTGTAAATGTTGCTAGATGAATTGGACATTCTTGGGCCAAAAAAAGAAGAAAAAAAAAGCTGTGAAAAAGGGAAAAGCCTCAATCTATATCTCTTAAATTATATAAATATTAACTCAAAATGAACCACAGACTTAATTGCAATGTATGAACTTATAAAATTTTGGGGGAGAAAAAAAACCAGGAAAACTTTGAGGCCCAAGGCCTGAGACTAGGCAAATAGTTTTTAGAGCTTTACCAAAAGTACAGTACATCAAAAGGAAAATTGATAGACTGGACCTCATCATACTTAAAACTTCAACTTTTCTTTGTAAAAATCCCTGTTAAGACATTAAAAAGACAGACTACAAACTGAGAGAAAATATTTCCAAACCACATACCCAACAAATAAGTTTTATCTGAGATAGAAAAAGAACTCTCAAAACACAAAAGTAAAAATATAAACAAAACCAAAACATAAAATAAGAAAAGGGATAAAAGACACAAAAAATAGACATCTCATCAAAATAGAATAGACAAATGTCAAATAAGTGCACAAAAGATGTACAGTGTAATTAGCCATTAAGGAAATACAAATTAATATCACAGTGCAATATCACTACACACAAATCAGAGTGGATAAAATTTTAAAAATAGTGATAAAGCAAAATGCTGATAAGGATGCTGAGAAACTGGATCACGTCTATATTGTTGGTAGGAACTCAAAACGAAACAGCTAGTCTTGAAAGAGAGTGTGGCATTTTCTAACAAAATTAAACATACATTTACTATAAAAACCAGCAATCACACTCTTAGGCTTTTATCCCAGAGGAAACAAAACTTATATTTATATAAAATACCTTTGCAAAATGTTCAAAGTAGCTTTATTCTTAATAGCCCCAAACGGGAAACTATCCAAATGCTCTTTAACAGGTGAATGGTTAAACAAATTGTGGTACATTCATACCATGAGATGCTACTGTAAGATAAAGAAGGAATGAAAAATTAATCCATGCAACAACTTGGATGTATCACCATGGAATTAGGCTAAGTGAAAAAAAGTAAATCCCAAATTATCACATATTGTTTGATTTTATTTATATAGCATTCTTGAAATAACAAAATTATGGATAAGGAGAACACATTCGTGGTTGTCAGAGTTTACTGAGAAGGGGAGGTAGGGAGGTGACTGTGGCTATAAAAGTGTAGTATGGTGAGTCATTATTGTGGAACTGTGGTGTCAACACACCAACTTACAAATGTGATAAAATTACATGGAACTAAATATACACATGTGCATGCACATACACACGAGTGCATCTAAACTGGGAAAATCTAAATAAATATTGTATCAGTATTATATTCTTGACTATAATATTTTGCTAGAGTAATGCAAGATGTTATCTTTGGAGGACATTGGGTGAAGGCTATACAAAATCTCTTTGTATTATCTCTTAAAACTGCATGTAAATCTACAACTATATATGCACATATGATAGAATAGTCTTCACTCTTAGAAAGGCAAGAAATTCTGATACAGGCTATGACATGGATGAGCCTTGAAAACATTATGCTATTTTGAAATAAGCAGACACAGAAAAACAAATATTATATGATTCCACTTATATGAGGTATCTATAATAGTCAAATTATTAGAACAGAGGAAGTATAACAGTGGCTACCAAGAGCTGCAAAGAAGAGATAACGGACAGTCATTTAGTGGATACAGAGTTTAGTTTGGGAAAGTTCTGGAGGTAAATATCGGTGACGATTGCACAACTATGTGAACACACTTAATGGCACTGAATTGTATACTTAAACATAGTTAAAATATTAATTTTATGTATATATTCTACAATATGTTACGTATATATTCTACAATACAAAGCTACCATTCTCTCAAAATAAAAAGTGAAAAAATAAGGGGCAATGAGGATACTAAAAAAAAGACAATTAGTTTAATTCATTGAAATTTTATTCATATATCATTTTTTAAGAGGAAGACCAGCACCTGTGAAAGCTGTCTCAGGGACTCAAGTGTGGGATTGAGAAAGGCAAAAGCCACACAATTTCACACGAAAGGATGACCTCTTAGTTTAAATTAATCCTTGGATTATCAGTTCAAGACTGGTTGGTTTGGCGAAGTCTGACGCTGCGTGATTGCTGAACTCTAAGTCATTGTGTTTCAGGAATAGCGTTGACTCAATAAATATGTTAGTTTGAGCCCATTTTTATCTAGTAGGGACACAGACCTCAAACAGCTCTTCTCTAGTATGTTTTTATGCTGATCATGATCAGCCCTTTTTAAAGAAGTGATTGATGGCTCTTGTTACTTTCTTCTGCAAGCTGGGCTCACACAGCTTCCAGACTCGCTGTCAGGCAGTGGGCAAGTCCCTAAGCACAGGCTCAGGCTCAGTGGAAATTTCCTTTGTCACAGTCTTCAGTCCCCAGCATTGGGTTGGGGGAACTTCCCTCTGAGCAGTTTCCCTCAGTTAACAGTTTAGTTTAGAATCATCAGGGGACCTTTCAAAAATACTGCAGACTGGGTCCCACCCCTAGAGTTTCTGATATAATTTATTTGGGGTATGGCCTGGGCCTTGGGATTTTTAAAAACTCTCTAAAGGATTGCATTTTGTCTCTGTGATCACTTGAGACTTACTGATGTATAAAAGGTGTGTGGGGGGCGGGGGGGTATTTTGTTGTATTGGGACAGGAATACCTTTTTTTGCATGATACCTCAGCAAAAAAAAAGTGACATTTTCTCTACCTGGCAATATCTCCCATGTTCCTCGCCAACTCGTTCCAAAGACTAAAAAGCCTCATTGAAAAGTAAATTTTCGCTGTAATGAACCTGATGACCTCATGCTAAAGTGAAAGCCTGTTCCCTCTTGTCCCCACTGGCAATGCAGAACAGCTGCCAACCATCCTTCTTTCCGTGAGCCCTTAGACACAAATAACTCCATAGCTCTATATGTGTATTGTGCTCAATGAAAATATACAGAGGAAGCCAGTGAATTCTCTTTCCTATTCAACACATTTATTAATTTGTTTAAACTCCCAGAAGACTGATCCTTTCACAGGAGCACAATAAGTTAATTGCGTTCTCACATTAAAACGGCATCAATAGTGGGGCGCAGCGAAGGATAGTGCCTTTTTAATATCCTGTGGTGTGGATGCGGTAGGAGGTAGTTAAATGGAAGGAATTCTTACTAAAGCAACCGAAAGAAGTGTGTTTTTATTGAAGTGTCTTCGAGTTATGTGCACTTCTCTACAGCCAAACTATGCCCAGAGTGCTTCCTTGCTTAGTTCTTACAATTTCAAGATAAAGTAGATTACACTGGGGAGCTGCAGGAACCCCCCGCATCAAAGACACATCTGCCCTTCTCAGGTGCACAGATGAGCACAGGGTTCTTGCATTCAGCTGAGTTACGCCTGCCTGGAAAGTGAGGTGCTTTTTGTTCGTTGATTGCTTAGTTGAGGAAGAAAACTAACCATGACTGTCCATTTATCTTTTCGTGTAACAAATATTTACTGAGCCTCTATTATATGGTAGAAACTATGCAAGACCCTGGAGTTTGAATAAGACTGGCAGGTTATTAATGTAAGGAAGAGAGAATGTACAGGAATTATAGCCTGATATCTGGGGCTAGCTTCCTTGGTTCCGCAGCCAGGGAAATTTCTGTGCATAGTTTCTCTGGGACTCAGATACTTCATCATCAAATTGGGAAAATAATGGGCTCTTCCTTATAGACAGTAGAGGAGGAATAAATGGAATAAGAGGTTTGAACCATTTAGCAACGTCCTTAGCACATTACCTATTATTTCTACTATTGCTACCTATTGTCACTGATTATTATGGCCTAATTAAATAAGATTAAGTGTTTACAGAAATTAATGTGAGTGACAATTAATCAAAAGCACTTTTATTTTTTAGTATAGATGTGGATTTTTCTTTTTCTTTTTAAAGGCAAACAAGAGAGCTCACGGTGTAGCATGTTATCGCCAAAATGAGGGTAACAGATCAAAAACGGTATTTGTAAGACTTTTATGGAATTTTGCACAAGTGGCTATTTGTTAAATAGCTGAAATTTAAATGATCTGACAAGAAGGGAAAGGTGGTACAGAACTTGGCTTAATCCTAGATGGGGAAGTTGGCTTTGTACTTTTTTTTTTTTTTAGCTTTGCTCCATTTTACAATCACAATCAGCTTTTATAGCCACAGCTACACACGTGGAAAATGACTGCTTATATTTTCAGTCAAAGATAAGAAACATAATCTCAGCTCTCACAAAACGCGTTTTCTGAGATTTCGGTGTCTGTGAATATTGTGTTGAGATACGTGAGGAAACGTGAGAGAGCTCAGCTCTTGTCTCCTGTTCACTGGGCAGCATGATGGGTGAGGTCTGATGTGTTGGGGGTCAAGAGATAAAGGGTGGTTGTAAGGAAGACAAAAAGGCCTGGAGAATTCTGGACACCAATCCCAAGTTAGAAATACCAATGCTTGACTGCGTGCAATGGGGTAGGCGATTTAGTATATTTGGACATCAGCCTCTTTATCTATAAAAAGAAGAGATTAGGCTTCTATATCTAACAGAAGAAATTAGACTTCTGTGTCTAACAGTCTGTGACTCATTTAGACTTGGTTCCATATCTTTGCAATTGTGAATTGTGCTGTGATAAACATTTGGGTGCAACTCTCTCTCTCTCTCTCTCTCTCTCTCTCTCTCTCTCTCTCTCTCTCTGCCCCCCCCCCTCATTTTCTTTCTCTTTTAATAAAATGATTTATTGTCCTTTGAGTAGATCCCAGTAGTGGCATTGCTGGATCGAATGGTAGGTCCTATAAACTGCTGGACTACCTTTAACAATGTGTAAGGAGTTTTGATAATTAGAAATATGTAATGATAACAAGTAATAACAAAAGAAAGGCAACAAAAGTAAAGAATACTTGTAGAGGTCCATTTCAGTTATAGAAAGGCTATACATGCTTATAATTTACACACACGATTTGATTTGATCTTATACAACATGGCTTATTAAAATGTATAAAAATGTAATATATGACAGGGAGAAGACAAATCAAATAAAAAGAGCAAAAACAGATTGGAAATATCTATATCAATATCTGATGAACAGGTACACGAGTTAAGTACTATACTTAACTCCAAATTAAGTGTAGTACTTAATCTCAAAGTACATAAACTTTTAGTTAAGTTAGAAACATCAAAGTAAACACATGACCTTTAAAATAGATATATATTTTTAGCACCTTTACAAAAGCAATCTATAAGTCATGTTACTCACAACCATGACTCAAAGAAAATAATGTGACATGTATTCCTACCAGCCAGATTTTCATCTCTAATTTATTTAATCACTCAGTGTAAACAGGAGGATAGCTGATTGAATTCAGTAAAGCAGGGGCAACCAAGGTAAGCAGGAACAATTTGTCACCACAGAACAAAAATATCATCACAGATATCTGAAAGAACAAAGAAGCTAGCTAAAAAAGAAGTTCTCCTTGGTCAAGTAATCAAGATGTGACATTTATAAAGAAAATTAAATTTTGTGAAAAGTTACAAGTCCATAATATACTCAAAAGGGATAAATAATATGAGGTATGCTAGAGAAAATGATATAAAAGTTTCCACTAATATCAACTGATAATTCTCTATATTGTTTACCCCATCTGTATGTAGGATAGTATTTATGCTTTTGTGTAAGCAAAAGCAAATTTAATAAAGTTTGTAACCATTGTGTCACTATGTGTACATTTTATTTGCTTTAAGATGTTTAGCAGTTGAAAATTTTGATAAATACATTTCTAAATAGCTACAAAAAAAGTACCTAGAAATAAATTTACCCAAGGAGGTGAAAGACCTCTGCAAGGAAAACTACAAAACACTGATGAAAAAAATTAAAGAAGATAAAAACAAATGAAAGACACCCATGTTCACAGATCAGAAGAATTAATATTGTTAAAATCACAGTGCTACTCAAAGCAATCTACAGATTCAATACAATCTCTGTCAAAATACCAATGTCATTCTTCACAGAAATAGAAAAAGAAATCTTAAAATTTTTATAGAAGCACAAAAGACCCTGAATAGTCAAAGTAATCCTGAGTAAAAGAACAGAGCAGGAGGTATCACACTATCAGATCTCAAAATATACTACAAAACTGTAGTGATAAAAATAGCATGGTATTGGCATAAAAATAGACACATAGAGCAGTGGAATAGAATAGACAGCCCGGAAATTAATCCACACATATACAGCCGACTGATTTTTGACAAAGATGCTAAGAACATACAACAGGGAAAGGACAATCTCTTCAACAAATGGTGCTGGGAAAACTGGATATCCGTAGCAAAAGAATCGAACTAGATCCTCACTTCTCGTGCTATTCAAAATGGATTAAAGACTTAAATATAAGACCTGAACCAATAATAATACTAAAAGAAAGTATAGGCAAAATGCTTCGGAACATTGGCCTGGGAAAAAGATTTTATGAATAAGACCTCGAAAGCACTGGAAGCAAAAGCAAAAATAAACAAATGGAGGTATATTAAACTAAAAAGCTTTTGCACAGCCAAGAAACAAAGTGAAAACTCAGCCTACAGAATGGGAGAAAATATTTGCAAACTACTTCGTCAACAAGGGATTAATATCCAGAGTATACGAGAAACTCAAATATTTCAACAGCAAAAGCCCAAACAACCAATTAAAAACCAGTAAATGATATAAACAGACATCTCTCACAAAAAGAAATACAAATGACCAGTAAATATATGAAAAAAATGCTCAACATCAGTAATCATCATGGAAATTAAAACCAAAACCACAACGAGATATCATCTCACCCCAGTAAGGAGGGCTATATCAAAAAGCCAAAAAATAACAAATACTGACAAGGATACAGAGAGAAGGGAAATCATACACACTTTGGTCAGAATGTAAACTAGTACAGCCACTTTGGAGAAGAGTACGGAGTTTCCTCAAAAAAACTAAAAGTAGAACTACCATATGATCCAGCAATCCCACTACTGTGAATTTATCCAAAAGAAAGAAAATCATTCCGCAGAGACATTTCCACCCGTGTTTATTGCAGCACTATTCACGATGGTCAAGATATGGAATCAACCTAAATCTCCAATAACAGAGGAATGGCTAAAGAAAATGAGGTATATATACACAATGGAATACTATTCAGCCATAGCAAGAAATAAAATTCTGCCATTTTCAGAAACGGGTGGAACTAGAAGATATTATGTTAAGAGAAATAAGCCAGGAACAGAAAGTTAAACACTGCATGTTCTCACTTATATGTGGAAGCTAAAAATGGTTGATTCCATAGAAGTAAAAAGTAGAACAGAGTATACTACAGCCTGAGAAGGGTGGGAAAAGGAAAAAAAAAAAAGGAAGAAAAATGAGTGTGAAGCACTGAATCCCACTCAAAGGAGTAGGAACAACCTGTGCTTTCTCTCTACTTCGAGAGCTTTCCAGGATGAGATTACACTGCTTAGTTCTGCAAACAATTACCTTTCTGTGGCACCAGGAATGTTTGCATCAGGTTATATGGTGTGAGCATTGGGAATACTACCGGACTCCACCTTGGGGGCTTCTCAGTATCCAAAGGGATTCCCAGTCCATTCTGGAAATCCTGTGTAATCTGACTGCAGGCTTAGCAGGCCTGCCTCAATTTGTACTCTAACCACAAGGTACCTGGTCTAAAAGGGTGTATCGGGGCTTAAATTTAGAGATTGAACTTGAGCAAAGACCAGGTTTAAATGAGCCTTTGTTCTATTTATTTTTTCCACATAAATGTAAATGAGCTCTTTACAGAAATCATGGTAAATGCATCATCTTAGGGTTTACAGAGAATGTTTATTTAAAATACTTCAACAGCCCAGTCTGTGGAGTTGGCCTTTCCTTGTAAAATAAACAGTTGCCTGTTTGATAACCATCAGCGCATATTGGGACTTGAAGAGCAGGGACTCACATAAAGCAGGTTAAAGCACATCCTCTTAATCATGGAGTGCAGGGGGTGGGCATCAGTACTTCGTTGTTAGGACTGTCTTGATGTCCCTTTCTTTTTGTTGTTTTGGAATACATAAATGTGATGTTTCTAAATCATAGATTAGTTTCCCCCCTTTTAGAGAAGTTAATTCCAAGGAGATAAGAGACACAGGGTTTATCTGGCTTCATATGTAGTGGTGAAAGCTATTGATGTTTCCTCTTGGTTTAAGTCTGTAGCTAAATCAGCAGAAGGTAATGAAATATTGAGAAATTTGATGTTTCTCTGAATCCAGAGGACCAATCAGGATTATTTGTGTGCAGTACCCCACTCCTCACATATAACATTTCTTTCTTGTATATTTCCTACTCAACTAACTTTGAATAATTGTCTCAGCCTTTTCTGTTTATGTGAACAAAGGAAGTAGTGAAGTTCTGTGGAAATAGCATAGACTTTGGAGTTTGGTAGGCTCTCTGTATGACATATTTAAAAAAAACTGTTTGAATTCTATGGTTTTTTTTGTTGCATGACATTTCTAGTTTTTAAAACTCAAATTTGTCACTATGTTTTACTATGGTTTTGGTTTAAATGACATCATTAGAAACTTATTCTCATCCATAAAACAATGAAAAATATTCAGCCATGTTTCTCTCTTATATTTTTATTTCTTTTTTACACTTTGTAAATTTGTTGTTTAATTTGTTTCGTCAATTAATATAAAGATCTAGTTTTGCTTTTTTACTTAACTGGATAGACAGTTGTCCCAGTATTATATAAGGAATAAGCCCTCTTTCTCCACTGTTTTAAAATGACACAATTATTTATAAAATCTATTTATCTGCCTATGTGTGCATCTCTGCTCCCTAATCCACTGTTTTCTTTGTGTTATTATAGCAGGACCCTACTGTTTAATTATCATAGCTTTATATTATTAATACTTACTAATAACTGATAGATAATTTCTCTCTCCCATATTTATTGATATAAAATTGCTACCAATTATTCTACATTCATCAAGTGCTTTTGCTGGAATACTAAAAACTGCAGGAAAATTGAAGTTACTAGACTACTCAGTCAATTAATAGTCTATGACCAACTATCTTTAACACATTGCTTGATTGCACATAGCTAATGTAAACCTATATACATGCACACACATAAAGTTTGTGCTAATTCAACATATTACATAATTAAATCCTTCTATAATAGTAATGATTTTGATTTTTTGAATGCTTTATACATGCATACTACTGTCTTACTTGCTTTATGCATGGTTTATTATTTAATCGTTAGAATAATGTGGTTAGTGTTATTAACCACCCATTTGACAGATGAGGAAAAATGGGCTCTTAATGCACTTATGGAGAAAATATAAATCAATACAACTTCTGGGGATCAAGTTGATAATACTGCATATTTTAAAAGTGTTAGTTGTCTTTGATCAGCAAGAACTTACTCTAAGGGGAACATTTTGCAATTGCAGAAAGATATGTGTACTGGGATTTGTATCTATCATTTTTTTATAATATTGAAAAATTAATAATTACCTAAATGGCAACTGCTGGGAATTGAATACATATAGTACCTAACTTTGTTATAAATATGACAGGTCAAGACAAGGTTTCACAAGATAAAGTAGGTTTCATGCAAGGTCCTATGGTGAAATCTTTCTTATATGAAATTGTATGACGTATAAGGCTTTTAAAAAGGCATTTATTAGATGTTGACTATATAATAGATTCTGTGCTAAGTACTTCTGATGCTTTATTTAATTTAATTCCAGTGACAACCCTATACAGTAAGTACTGTAATCTTTCTCATTTTACAGGTGAGAAACATGAGGCTTAGAGAGTTTTGTTTATTTTTGTCTTTCAATACTGCAGAGTCTATGTTGTGTGTGTGTGAGAGAGAGAGCTAGCTATAGTTCTGTTCAACTAAATATTTTCTAACAGTGACTTCAAATACTTATTTTCTAAAAAAATTTTCTTCTTTTCATTTAATATATAAAAGATTATGATAAAAATTACTATCATTTTACAAAATAAAGGAAGTTGTTTTTATAAAAATCAAAACAATAAAGAAAAGAAAAAGATGTTTAGTGATATTTTTCTCTGAATAGAATGTGGACATAAAAATTCCATATAGAATTTTCTGGACTCTTCTTCAGGGTATCATTAAAAGATTATTTGATTCTCCAGGAATGATTTCTATTTTCTTTTAAAAATACATGGGACTTATATGTTTTATTTGGGCATTAAAAATTGAATTATTAAAGGTGGGCATAAGTTGTCTGTTTCCTGTACTTTGAACTACTATTGTTTCAGAAAGTGGGGTTCCAGATATACACAGCTATAATTTCAGATGCCATTTTTTTGTTCTTCTCAACAGATTTCACTAAAAATATAATAATAATACTAAGCTAAAATCCTGGTGTTTTGTTAAAACCCAAACAACATCCGAATTTTTTAAAAAGTCATTATTCCAATTATTTGGTTAGTATAACATTAATTAACTCACCATTTATTGAAGTTGCTTGGTTATATACCTCTTTGACTACTACAGATAGGCAATTTTTGGAATTCATTTTCTTCATTTTTTTACACATGACCAAAAATCATCATACACGCTGAGTGGCAAATTTGTTCTATTTGTTATAATAGCCCTCTCATGGCAATAGCATGTTTTAGGACCAAAGCAACCCTACTGGATATTGAAAACGCTTAATGGAATTTCCAATTTTTCCATCCAGATAGAGAATGTGGTTTCCTAAAAGTTTCAGCTCATCAGTTTTCCTGAAACATTCATCATCTGGGCACAATATCAACCAGACGAGAAGAAAAGCAGAGGAACCATTTTTACTGCATAACTACAAGATCCAAAGACAGCACATTCTCTCTGAACACAGACTTACCTCAATAAGGATTGCTCAGGTAATGACTTTTAACCATAATGGCTCCTTAAAAATGATATTTCAACATTACGGTTTCAGGCAAAATCACACTGACTCACTGGACATGGTAGTCAGAGGACACCATACGGAATAAATTAGAATTGTATACCATGTTTGGATCAACACTTGCTTTGCATGCTTATATCAAGAGAAAGCCATGGAAAGGTATTATCTACAACTCTTGAGGCCTGTGGTGCATGTGAGAGATCTTATTTCCGTGTGTTTTGAGCCCTTTAATGTCCAGCATTTAAACTGGCTAAAGATGTTCATCTGTGCTTTGATTTTATTTTCAATTTCAGTTGAAATGTAAGAAAATCGTGAGCCTCAGAAAGATTCAAATATTAGTGAAAAAAATATGGTGTGGAAAGGATGGACCTTCCAAAAATGTGACTCCCTTAAACTCATCCTTCAACTACCACTACCCCTGAGCAAGTCTTGACTTCATATTTTGGCAAGTACCATACTATTTATTTTGTTACATTTTATGTGCACACTATTCCTGTGCATTCAAATTGCTATTTGTGACTTATGCAAACTTGTTTCCATTGGTCATTTGACTATTTTCATCTGTGATAAATTTATGCATATTTGGGGGTTGGAATAGACACATAATTTTTGCCATAAAATTAAGGAAAAATATATTTTTCATTTTGTGTATTTTTACCTAGAGTCAAGGTCTTCAGAAAGAGATGGAAGTCATTATGTGAGAGATAAGTAATCCAAACAAAAAGAAAGAGAGAGCGGGGGGAAAATATTAATATTTGAAGTACCAGCCCATTTCCTTCAAGTGCACCCAGATTTCCCTTAGAGCCTCAGTACATCTCATTCTGCTGGCTGTAAAAGAAAAAAAATAGAATATGTTTGAATTATAGCAAATCCAGTGTTTAATGTTTATGAAGTGCCTGCCTTCTGGAAGCACATTATTGGAGTCATTGGCAAGTACAACCATCTGAAGTTAAACACAGCATAGAGGTGATGAAGATTAAATTTGTGCAGAAGCTGACAATTCTGTTGATAGGTTTGCAGGTCTCACACCCATGCTATAGGTCTAAAATTAAAGTTGTCGTAGGTGATATTATTATTGAGTTGTTCTGAAAGGCATCACTTACTCCATATAATTGAAACAGAGTGTCTCCCTACAAACATTAGCATGCTATAAATCATATGGGTTTTGGAAAACTACTGGCTTTCAACAGGGTTTTATTTAATGAAAATTAACACAATAAAATGTCTTCATTGCAGTAATCATGCTGCAATGGAATCCACTCAAAACACATGGCTTTCATTTTTTTTTTTTTCTTGAAAGACTAAAACATCTTGCCAAAATAAGATAGGCAAAAAGAAAAAAAAGAGTTTGATTATTTAACATTCCATGATTTGTAATGGATGGAGCATTACAGAATAACAGTGATGAATACCAGAATTGATCTCATGTCACCAACTTAGGACTTTATTTTTGGTAGCATATTACAGTGGCATGTGGTAAAAGCCAAAGTGTTACAGCAAAAATGAGGAGTGGGAAAAAAAATTCAATTTTGTTCTATAAGAATTGTGAATTGGGAACAGTCTTTTAAAATGTTAGTTCAGCTGAGACTTTCTGATGAGTAGAAAGGTGTGAATAATTTGCTTTGGAAAGTAGTCATTGGAAATTGCTGGCTATTTGTTTGAGAGCTAACCAGAGCAGGTAATATGTAGCATATTTTTAGAGGGAATCGCTTAAAGCTAAGAGTTCCTTCCTAAATGACATCTTTGCTAAACAAATCTCCCAATGGAGAATGACCACTTGTGTATGTTAATATTATATAGGTTCAGGCAGAAAGCATGTGAAATGAGACATTTGCAAGATCTTCAGAAAATTAATTTATACTGAATTTGGCATGACAACAAGAGAGGGAATATTCTCATAGATTTTTTGGCATGCTCACACATTAGACATGACGTTTGTGGAAATGTAATTAAGTGCATAAAATGTACTTTATAATAGTACAGTTGGCAGGAAAGAAATAAAAAGCCTCTATTAAATAAGGGAAAGCATCTAAGGTAATGTTAACTATCTAATATGAGTACCTTGAACTTAGCTGTTTATTGATACTGAGAAGATACTTTCTTTTATTGCATGGGCAAAATGAGAGACAAGTTTTTAACTTAAAAATGCATATATTACTTAGCCTGTGATTATGCATGTGACTATAACCATAATTTTTAACATATTAACTGACCAAAACTGATTTCCTATTTGTGTTCACATAATATATGATAAGCAGACACCAGGTCAGGAACTAAAAACTGCCGCTTATTCATCTCCCATCATGACTTCTCAGTTGTCTCCTAGAAACCCAGGTGTTAATGTTGGCAACGTGTCCAAGACGGTCCAGAGGTGAAAACACCTTTTACCACCCTTACCCCCAATGACATTTTCAAGGTCTCTTAATATGGAGAACCAGGTGAGAAAAACTTTAGTCTAGAGCAGCCTCCATGGATCCAGAGAAGGAGGAAGATTCTATTAATTCTTCCTTTGAAATAAAGAGTTCAGTATGCCTAGAGAGCTCAGTTCAATTGTTCTTGGGTGAAGGGTAGAATATCTATCTTTGAGATGAGACTATTACTGAAAACTATTAGATATACCTGTATCTATTTCCTGCACCAAATGCTTGGGGTAGAGTGTTTGCCTGACAGTTTTCAAGATCTATCACTTCTTTCCTTGTGTAGGGCATTCTATCATTACACCTGGCAATGAGGAGGGATCGACTTAAAGTTTCGAACAGGTGGATGGCTGGAAGAGTTTCCTATAGTTAGTTTCCTAAGCGTGCACCCCTGTATACCACAGCTTGCATGCTTAGCTCCAAGGGCAAAGTGATTGTAAAATCTGTAGTCCGACACTGGTAATCAGACTCATAGCTATGCTTTTGGTCAAACTATAGCCTCCTTTTCCAACTTGAATTATTGGGTTAAGCCCTCAAGGTCTCAAAAAAAAGAGAACATTTATGTAACAGCGCCTTAGAAGAAGAATGAAGGAATAAATTCATTTAAAATAAAATAATCAGTGACAGTCAAGATACAGACTCTAGCCCCAAATATCAACCATGATAAATCTCTCAAAAACCATGTTAAGTGAAGAAAGTAAAGTTCTAATAACATGCAATAAGTATGAAAAATTGATACAATAAATGTAAATTTAGAAATCACATTCTCTTAGAATGGGCTCTGTTAAAACAGAGCCTGAGATGGGAGATTTAAGTGTATGTGATTTACTGGGGATTGGCTCTCAGAAGAAAGGTGGGGGAGAAAGCAACATGGGAAAGGGAAGGAGTGGGCCAGGTGGGGTGGCTCGCACCTGTAATCCTAGCACTCTGGGAGGCCGAAACGGGTGGATCGTTTGAGCTCAGGAGTTCGAGATCAGCCTGAGCAAGAGAGAGACCCCATCTCTACCAAAAATAGAAAAAAATTAGCTGGGCGTGGAGGTGCATGCCTGTAGTCTCAGCTACCCGGGAGGCTGAGGTAGAAGGATTGCTTGAGCCCAGGAGTTTGAGGTTGCTGTGAGCTAGGCTGATGCCACGGCACTCTAGCCAGGGCAACAGAGTGAGACTCTGTCTCAAAAAAAAAAAAAAAAAGGAAGGAAGGAGTGGAGTAAGGTTGTAGTCTTCACTGAATTCTTGTCTCAGTCTGATCCCAAAAGGAGCCCTAGACAATCAATTAAATCATAGCTATGGTCTCATCTTAAAGTAAAGGATTTGACCTGGCTAACCTATTCCCCCTTTCCCTACACACACACACTTGCCAGTTGATGATTGACTGTGGGCTGACTGGTGGGAGAGACACCCTCTCAGTGAAACAGCTTCCCTTTAATCAGGGACCATCCTTCAGAGAGCAGACCGCTAGAAACAGCCCACTCCCACTAGAGGTAGAGTTGGGGTGCACCTGCAGTGAGAGATTTGGCAAGCACGTAACAGTGTCCACTACACACGTGAAACCATGGTGTATTATTTATGACCCTATATGTTTAGCAAAATTACAAATGTTTGTATGGAAATAGAAAACAACACTCATTTCAAAATAACAGTTTCCTCTACATGGGAGAGAAGGAGGAAAAGAAAATGATTCAAATGCTGGACTTAAGCTATATTTGTATTCTTTTACTGCTTTAAAAAACAATCTGAAATAATAAGGCAAAATGTTAAAACATCTAAATCTTCATATAGGTACATGGTTATTGGAAACCTTTAAACCTTAAAATAATGTATAAAGACAAAATGAGTAGTAAAATGTGTAGATTCAAAAATAGTAATGATTCTCAGTATTTTGATTTAATTTTAGAGGGATTATTTAGAAACATAATAACGTAAATGGTGAAAAATACATCTTTTCTAAATTACAGGAAATTATTCAATTTCGATTTTTATTCTATTAATTCCATTAATCAAAAACTGTACTTTTAATTATAACAAGTAGTTATATAATATGATTCAATTTGTATATCTTTCTCTCTTTATATTTTTATTTATGCTCAATCAACATTTTATGTGAAGATATGTGTGAGTTAAAAGGAAACGGAGGGAGGGAGGAAGACAGAGAGACAGAGACAGAGAGATTGAGATTGCTAGAATAATATTTACTTAATTTTCAAATGAAATGTACCTAGATGATGGGATTTGGATTGGTTCATTAATTTCTTCTTTATAAGTTTATTAATTGCTTCCATTTTTAAATAATATTGCCTCATTTTTATAGAAGCAATGAAGACATTCTTAAAATAATGGAAAATGTGTATCTTCCATAGGAATTAACCCATTACAAATTTAAAATCTCCCTGCTATTATTTTACACTTGATGTATTTGCCAAAATTTAAAATATATCTAAAATTGGCAACATTTTTAAAACCTGGTACAATGATATATTGTAAGTGGCAACATAAATTATTATAATTTTATTAGAAA
Source organism: Lepilemur ruficaudatus (assembly GCA_963574885.1). NCBI lineage: Eukaryota > Metazoa > Chordata > Mammalia > Primates > Lepilemuridae > Lepilemur > Lepilemur ruficaudatus. The sequence continues at coordinate 114,314 of CAUYRT010047402.1, forward strand.
AAAATAAAATCTGGCAAAATTTCTTGAGTAGCAAAGAGATGTTTATATCCTTACATCCATCAACTCATTTCCTAGAATTTATTCCATGGGAACATTGTAGTAAAACAAATATTTTCAGCATGAATGATAGTTATTATAACAAAGCATCTGAAACAACCTGCCTTGGCTAAGAAAATTATGGAATACTAATTTAATGGAGCACTATGCAATGATCAAAACAGGAAAAATGTGAAAAGGGGAAGATATTGATAATTCTTAGGCACCTAATTTGTACTCAGAGAGCTCAGGTGACTATGTGAATGTTCTTATTTTTGAAAATTCATGTGTTCAATGTCATTAAGACACAATTATAGGGGGAAGAGTTCTAACTTGCCCTTAGTCCCCTGGCATGCTAATAAATGGCAGTATTAAGATTCAAACTAAGTTCTAACTCCAAATTATAAACTCTTTCCACTAAAGAACTTTTCTTAATCATACAATTATTTTACAAAATAATTTTTTAGTAGAACTCTCTTAGTTCCAAATCAAAGGAAACAATGACTCAGCAATCTAGAGGGATATGCCAGCGAATAGGTAAACTGCAGCCCCACCTCACCCACTGGCTTCAACAGATCCTAAGGCACTACAAATACTATATTTAAGATCATTATACTATACCATGTTGTATCTGAAAAAAATCAAAAGAATGGTTTGATTTAATGTTAAGTGTAAAATAATAAGTAATGTAAAATATTTACAGTTGCAATTTTTTCAAGTGTGTAGAAAAGACCTATAGTGATACATAGGAATATAGATCAAAACATACATGCGTAAAACTAAGAATTGAAGCTATTTCATTAAGGTGGTGGCATATATAGCTAACCGTGGGAGGCTAGGCTGACATCTTTGCTTCCATTATCTGCCACTGTTGAGGTGGTCCTCAAGTCTTTATTAAGTCTGCATAGATCCACTTATCTCTACTGAGAAGAGTGAAATGTGTGACGAGCACACGTATGTCGCTTCCTGTATGTCTAAGTTCTCCTGTGTGGATGTAAGGCTTAAAGTTTCTACAGCCATCTTGAAAACTGGGGAAAGAGCCAAGAGTTACAGAAAAGTTGACAAATACCTTCCGACAGAGTTTTCTATGTGTAATGAAAAGAGCCTTCTATTGTTAAGCTCCTTCCTACTTGGGTATTCTGTTATGTGAAGCAGAAAGCCTCATAATGTAAATTGCAGAAATCTATCAGATGCCTACGGTTCCCAACTAGAAGATATCAATTAGAGAACATCAAGGGTGCCTTCCTTTTTTGCTAATATAAATATAATTTAGCTACTACCAATGTGGACTTTTTTATGGGCCATGAAGAATTCCTGGCAATTTCCTTCATTTTACAGTGCTTATATCATAATTTATGAATTTTATCTGAAGTGCGATTGTTTCCGATTATTGTGGCTTCCTCCTAATTTTTGTAAGTGAAGTTGCTGACTTCAGACTACCAGAAAAAAATGCTGGCATTTTTGCAAGAATCATGGCTATTAAGTCTCCAAAAGATGAAGAATTAATTCTTTTCTTTCCTTTCCCTTTGCTTTCTCTCTCAGTTCTTTCTGTGCTGAGGCCAATATTTGGAAACAGCCCTCAAATACCACTGATGTAAATCTCTGCATAACCTACTGCAAGAATCAAATAAAATATGTGCAAAAGTACTTTAAATGTAAGAAAACATTCTGCAAGGCTGTGGAGCTGACATTATTATTGTTGTTACATCTTAACAACATTGCCCCCATGTTAACAACAGCAAACTAAGAATAGGGAAATAGTGGTAGAGACTGCCTAAATTATTTTCTTAAACAAAACTGAATTTGCCCCGAAAACTGAGATGATGCCTTGGCTACCTCTTCAGCCTTGGATAGATATGGTCATAATAAACACCGACTTCTTGTTGTTCTTATTTAACAAGCACTTATGTAACAGAGGTTTAATCTTAGCTATATTTCAGGCACTGTTCAGCACACTTTAAAAATAATGAGTCTTTTAATTCTTACTATAACTTTTCTTTTGCTGACCCTTTTTTCTAAAGACAGTCCTCTGTCTTATTATTTCTACTTTTGAATTAGTTTTTAATTTCAAAATGTTATGGCAGTACAAATGTTTTTGGTTACCTGGCTCACTTTTATAATGCTGGAGTCACAGCTGTAGGTGTGCCCATACAGCGTTCATCGTACCTGTTAGGTACGTTTTTTCCCAGCCCCTTCTCTCCCCACTCGCCTTCTTCACTTGCACTGAGTTTTGCTTTCCTCTGTGCACATGTGTGCTCATTAGTTAGTTCCAATTTAATAGTGAGCATATGTGGTGTTTGTTTTTCCGTTCACTTAGGATAATGGTCTCCAGGTCCATCAAAATTGTTATGAAAGGCATTAATTCATCCTTTTTATGACTGAGTAGTACTCCATGGAATATATATACCACATTTTGTTATTCTACTCATAAATTAATGGCAACTTGGATTGATTCCATATCTTTGCAATTGTGAATTGTACTGCAATATACATTCAAGGGCAAGAGTCTTTTGACAAAATGACTTCTTTTCCTTTGGGCACATACCCAGTAGTGGGATTGCTGGATTTAATGGTACATCTACTTTCAGTTCTTTGAGGAATCTCCATATTGTTTTCCATGGAGATTATATTAATTTGCAGTCCCACCAATAGTGTATAAGCATTCCTTTCTCTCTGCATTCACACCAGCATCTATTGTTTTTGGACTTTTTAATAAAAGCCATTCTAACATGGTAAGGTGATATCATATTGTGGTTTAAATTTACATTTCCCTGATGATTAGTAATGTTGAGCATTTTCTTGTCTGTTTATTGTCCATTCATCTATCTTCTTTTGAAAAGCTTCTGCTCATGTCATATGCCCACTTTTTAATGGGGTTGTTTGTTTTGGATTGTTTTGGTTTTTGCTGATTTCTTTCAGTTCTTTGTAGATTCTGGATATTTGCCCTTTATTGGATGTATAGTTTGTGAATATTTTCTCCCATTCTGTAGGTTGTCTATTTGTTCTGTTGATTATTTCCTTAGCTGTGCAGAAGCTTTTTAATTTGATTGAGTCCCACTTATTTACTTTTGTTACTACTATAGTTGCCATTTGGTCTTAGTCATAAATTCTCTGCCTAGGCCAGTACCTGGATATCTAAATCTCTAGCGAGACCAGGGAAGTTTTCCTCAATTATTACCTCAAATCATTATTGAAATTGTCCAATGATGACAATTATATATCAAAATAAATATGGTACCCTTGTTTCCCACTGGCATTATCTTCCAGCACTTCAGTTGGGTCTGAATGCATTTATGGCAGGAATGTATCAGCTTCTTTTCATTTTTTGCCTTATATCGTCA
>CAUYRT010047403.1:0-24607 GCA_963574885.1 Lepilemur ruficaudatus
GTGGAGAGATAGGAACACTCTTAGATTGCTGGTGGGACTGCAAACTAATTCAACCTCTGTGGAAAGCAATATGGAGATACCTTAAAGTGATACAAGTAGATCTACCATTTGACCCAGCAATCCCATTACTGGGCATCTACCTAAAAGGACAAAAGACATTCTATAAAAAAGACACCTGCATTCGAATGTTTATAGCAGCACAATTCACAATTACAAAGTGGTGGAAACAACCCAAGTGCCCATCAATACATGAGTGGATTAATAAAATGTGGTATATGTATACCATGGAGTACTATTCAGGTATAAGAAACAACGGTGATATAGCACCTCTTGTATTTTCCTGTATAGAGCTGAAACCCATTCTACTAAGTGAAGTATCCCAAGAATGGATAAACAAGCACCACATGTACTCACCAGCAAATTGGTTTCATTGATCAACACATAAGTGGACATATAGGAATAACATTTATCGGGTGTCAGGCAGATGGGAGGCGGGGGAGGAGATGGGTATATGCATAAATGAGTGCGATGCATGTCATCTGGGGGATGGACACGCTTGAAGCTCTGACTCCAGGGGGGAAGAGGGGGAAGGCAACACACATAACCCAAACATTTGTACCCCCATAATATGCTGAAATAAAAAAACAAACTAAGATTTCCAAGGTCATCCTTTTCCAAAAATGTATCAACTTATGTTTTCAAAAAGTTGTCATTTCTTTAATATTCAGTGACTTTACGATTAATGTTTATTCTATCATAAAGACTATTACATATATGTGCTTTTTCATAAGTATTTCATCCTTGGCTGACTGCTGTGTTTTTCTGGCCTTCTAATTAATGAGCTTTTCTCACCTTGTGATTATCTAATTTTCCCTTAATTGCTTTATAGCAATAAAATTCTTCTTGCATTCTTTCCCCATAAGGATGAGGATTTTTTTTAATGCAACCAATCTTCATCTTGTAGAGCTGAAAATAATACATTATATTAGTATGGTTTCTCTCCCTCTGAGATTTAGAAGATTACAATTTCAACTGAATGTTGAAAAGGTTATTACAAGCCTTCCATATTCAGTTTTTCATCACTTATTGAATGTCATACATAAACTTTATTTGGAAAAAAACATTTTCCAGGAAAAAGAAGGCAATTCAAAACAATATTATACCAAATGTATTTCCCTTTTATAAACTTTTGATATGAGATCTCTTTCATGCTCACTGTTTCTCCCAACTTATGTTCTACAACTTACTTTTACTACTTGCACAACTCATCAGCAAATTCACATAATCTGGGCTATTAATTACAAAGTGTAATAACTAAAGAAATCTTTAAATGTTTATTTTTATTATGTCCACCCTTTGTTTTAGTAAGAATCTGTACATTAAATGCACATTTTCAATCACAACAAAACTTCTTTCATGTTTGATACCAAATACATTCCTGGGATAAATATTTGGATATTACGCATAAAGCGGTAGTAATCATGTAAATCAATATATACATTTTAACATGGTTACCGTTTAGACTCAGAACAATTATCTTGACCTAATTTTCTTATCATGGCTTTAGTGTATCTAAAAGCAAAAAAGCAGTATGGCCTGATAGGTAACGGCTCTACATACAAGAGCTTTATTCTTAAGACATCCATCTCAATTTTACTATCAGAATGAAAAAATTTTGTTAGGCTACTTCCTTTACTAAACTTTTTAATCACGTTAACGCCTACAAGAGAAAACACTAAACTTCATTCTTCTTACAGATAACTCAAGAATATTGGATATTCTCAATCTGTTATCTTTGTGAATTTAATATTAATTCACCTGGTGTAAGAAGCCAACATGAAGATGGATCAATAATCACTCATCTATGTAACTAACTGACGTTCTCTCAACATTTGCGGTAAAATAAAAACTGAAGTACCCAATTCTGAGCTTCCAAATTTATGGATTCTCTAATGTATGCATCTAGATAAATTTTGAAGAAAATTTGTTCCCTTCAAATATGATTCCCATAAGTGCTTAATGTCTTTAAACAATACTTAGCACAGCTGCTTTTGGAACTTAGTATTTAGCAGTTGTTAATGGGATAATTAGTTATGATAGACCAATGAGACCTCAGGATGGGTATGCTTTTGATTTTCTGTAATAAATATTGCCATTGAGATTTGAGAAATTCTTTTTTAAAGAATATGACAACATGGAATTACTGTCTTTTATGTATTTAGAAACTTAATTATAATCACTAGCTATATGACCTTAATATAAAATGACAGAATGTTTCATGTTCGAGTTGTAAAATCTGTACTTCTGATATAATCTCCATTAGTCCTGAACACTGTAGTTACTACAGCTTTGTTTGGCTAGAAAATTGCCAACAAGAGCCCCTCTAATGAGTGATACAATTGTAAAACTCTGTAAGCATCCTAGTTTGATTAGCTTCACAAAAGGGATGATGAATTACTTCATGAATAGCATAATGCCATTAAAAACAAGGAGACTTTGTTACTGTGGTGTATTCTTGGTGATAAAACTAAGTATAATGAATTAGAGGACTAGACAAGTAACATTTGACCTGATGTGATCCAAATTATGGCCGTGCACTGACAGTGAGAAACCATCACCAATTCAGATGATGTAAGAAGATTCAAGATGTAAAATAACTTGGACTAAACCGTAAATTTTGGAAACATTTCATCTGCCAAACTAGCTTAAAATCTTAAGGAAGGTGGACTTCTAAAAAGCATTGCATCTCTGATAGTTCAAAATCAACATGTGCATAAGGAGAAATAACAATATTTTATCAGTGTTCAAATTCAAAAGAAAAGTGCTCAAAATCAAAAGTATTTGACTTTTTTTCCCCACCGGGGGGAACAACTTATCTTTTTCCTTAAATATTTAAATTTTCGGCTGGGTGCAGTGGCTCACGCCTGTAATCCTAGCACTCTGGGAGGCCGAGGCAGCAGGATTGCTCAAGGTCAGGAGTTCAAGGCCAGCCTGAGCAAGAGCGAGACCCCGTCTCTACTATAAATAGAAAGAAATTAACTGGACAACTAAAAATATATGTATAGAAAAAATTAGCCGGGCATGGTGGCGCATACCTGTAGTCCGAGCTACTCGGGAGGCTGAGGCAGAAGGATCGCTTGAGCCCAGGAGTTTGAGGTTGCTGTGAGCTAGGCTGACGCCACGGCACTCTAGCCCAGGCAACAGAGTGACACTCTGTCTCAAAAAAAAAAAAATTAAATTTTCATTGGAGGTGGGTCTGTTATTGTGAACTTTTCCCTGAAGTTGAAAGTTTATGACTTAGTAGTAAAGTCTCTGAGTAGGGAATTAATGCAAAAGGCAGATCAAGGAGGGCATTTCTTGGGATGGAAATGATATGTGCAAAGATATTGGAATACAGAAAAAAAGTATGGCATATACACAGTATAGTATTTAATGTAGAAATGGAAATATTTAAATGTAAAATTCATCAGTTGTGTTGAACAAAGGGAGATGAGAGATTAAGGAGAGAAAACTGGCTAGGGAACTATCAGATTTCCATCCTTAATAACTGAAATATTTGGAGTGAAGATGATGTCTGATTTCATATTGATTATATAGAGATGCAAGTAGGACATTCCAGTGGATATGCTGGGAATAAAAGTATGATCCCAGGAGAGATCTCAGGAGAGAAGTCACCTTCAGAATCATTGGAATTTAGATTCTAGCTGAATTCATGGCTGCAGATGAGATGACATGGTGCTGTGCTGGCATCACAGCTGCCATGAATGGGGGTGGATATTAATCCTTCTTTTGAAAAGGCAATGAAGAGAAGTATCTTTTGCCATTTAGGAGGGAATTTTCTTATTTTTTCAGTTACTTCTTACTCTTCTTGTTCTACATTATAGTATACTTTACGTTCTTTTTAGAAAAAAAATCAGAATATTATTGTGGTACATAAGTTTTGGTTACATAATTTGCTTTTGTACAGTTTGAGTCACAGTTATAAGTGTGCCCTTCACCCAGATAGTGTGCATTGTACACATTAGGTGTGAATTTACCCATCTCCTCCCCCAACTGCTTGATTTTGGTTGAGTTTTACTTTCATATGTGCACACACATGTCAATTGATTAGTTCCAATTTAGTATTGAGTACATGTGGTGTTTGTTTTTCCCTTCTTCTGATACTTCACTTAGAAAAATGATCTCCAATTCCATCCAGGTTGTTACAAAAGATATATTCTTTTTTAGTACAGTATAATCTAATGCATGCCTTCTTTCACAAAATAGACAATCAACATGAAGTATTTGGTGATTGGATTTTGACTCTTGCCTAGTCCAATGATAAAATGTCTTGGGTCCATGTTCACTGATGCATTTTCATAATCTGATTAGTCCCTTCACTCAAAACATAGGAAAATGAAAGACAGATTCTGTGCCACAAAAGTAATTTAAAAAAAATAATTGTAAACATTATGTAATGCTTGGGATTGGATTTGAAATAACCAAGCAAAAAGGAAGTGGGGTGTGGTGTTATAGATAAAAAAACAATTTTCCATGAGTTGATAAAAATCTTGGAAACTGGGTGATGGGTACATTAAAGTTTATTAGTCTATTCTTTATTTTTATATATGTTTGAGGTTATACATAATAAAATGTTTAAAATATAGCAAATGAGCCTACACATATAAAATACATCATAAACACTAAGTATAATGAAAATTGAGAACATTTAATATAAACACTTGATCTGCAATTACTAAATAAAAGAGTTTCTAAAAGGATGATGGTTAAAAATATTCTCTCGTGAGGAAGAAAACAAATATAGTACCTAAGTGCTCATGAGTTTTATATAGGCTAATTCAGTATATATGTTGTCATGATTCAAAGTCAGATCTTTGATATATTCAGATCAATTTGCCAGAATAATACATAAAATGATTAAAAATATAAATAGTGCCTGGATATAATTGCTTTTCATATTGTGATTATTTTACCTAGCTAGTTTCTGCTATAATAATTGTCAGATGTTCTGTGTTTTCCTGTAGTCCCTTCCCCTAATTGGTCCATGCTTCTCCACCACTGGGAACTGCCCTCCTGGTCTGTACCTGCCACCTGCAGATTTGATCTTTGCCTAACATTCCTGCCTGAGAAACATGGGACCTGAAGGCTATTATTGGCCTCCTTGGGGTACCCAGGTGAGCCTAGGCAACAATAGCCCCTCCCAACAATTTAGCCCTTTGGCAGTTCCTCTGTGGTATTTCCAGATCTTGGTTGTTGTAGACAGTGGAGGCTACTAGCAAGAGTTGAGTAGTACCTGTTTGGGGTACTGATGTTAACTTCTGAAGTTTCCTAAGGATTTTAGGAAATGATAGATTAATGAAATGGATATTCATCAGTAGTGCTGCCTTTGCTGGGTTAGGGTCCATGTTGATAAAGGAATTAGAGAGAGAGGGGTAGAGGGGAGGAGGTGGCCAGTCCTCTCACCTTTACCCAATCTCTTTTCTAAAGTTTGAGGCTTGTCCAGAGCCGAAGAGGCACCCAGATATTTTCCTCCCCCGCCCTGACCTGACACCTTTCCACACAGGATTTGCAATTTTGGGGTTTATCTCTTAAGTACATAAAAGCTTGAATATGAGAAATCTCTGACCATTTCTCTTTCCCTCTACAAAAGAGGTCTAGTTGTAAGATGATATTTGGGTTAAGACTCCCATTCTCAGGCTGGGATTATCCTTCTGGCAGCTGGTACTGGGGCTAGCCTGTGTTACAGAAAAATATTACTAAATAATTTCTTTTTCTGGAGGCTGTCAAGTCCAAGGGTATTTCAGTTTTTTTAATAGGCATCCCAGGGGGGAGTTGGTGGGAACTGAGGCTCCTTATGCCATGGTCCAGAGCTTGCTTAGTTAGGCCATGCCTTATTGTTTGAGAAAAGAAAAGAGACTAGAGAGGAGAGAGGGTGGGCTACCTGGTAGACTAGGTGCCCCTGTGTCTGTCAGGCTGAGTTTCTCAGCAGTAGTGACTGACAGCCTACTTGCAGGCATCCCCAGCCTGGTGCATTGGCTAGCCGCCCATTCAGCCATCCCTCTCCAGGGTGGCCCAGTTTACCATGAAGACACCACAAACTGTCCTTCACGATTAGAGTTCTGAGGGCCCCAGTGAAACCTTTGACCCTGAAACCATGCAGCAAATGTTGGGGGGCCAGAGGTAGTGTAGGACCAACCTTGCTGGGTGTGCTGCTGTCCCCATCTACCCTCATTCCTTTGCCTTCGAGGTTGCCCAATGGTCAGGCACCCACCCTTTGCCTTTGCCTCCTCCCCATGATACCTGGCCCACACTTCTGCCCATTCCTCCTGGATGTTGACCAACTTCCACAAGGCGAGGGCTGCCTGCTGGCTTAGCCAAGGGATTCCTGGGACCCCTTCTTTGGTTGTCCAACATAGTAAAAGAAATGTTTAAGGATTGCCCTCTTTGCCCCCATGGAACAGGGAGTGAAAAACCTGTAGAAGGTTGCTAGCTGAAACAATAAGAGAAGTAATGAAGGAAAGCACTAGAAGCCTGACAGGTGGACAGGTCAGACTTCAGTACCTTATCCTGGTGAGCAAAGTTTCTGAAACAGAATGAACAGTGACCCTTAGGTCTTCCCCATTATTTGACCCCTTCCAGCATGTCTGTGGTCAAAACCTTAGAGAGAAGAAAAGGAAAAAGTTGTTGCTTAAGTGAATCAGTAGCCAGACACATAGATACTGTCATCTTACTTTACTGAAGGCCTACAGAGCTTGATGAAATGTTTCAGGGAGCTTTTCCCAGGAGGTGGAAGCCTACTCTTATAGAGCACATGTCCCCTTCTTACCCTTAGGTCTCATTTGATAAAGTCCATTTCTGATCCACATGTTCCCTATTCAAGGGTGGAAAGCATGACTGGGGGTGTATTTCAATTCCCAAAGTGTTTCACCACTTCTTCAGCCTTTAAACAAATCACTCTCCATAAAATATAGGCATCCCATTGACCGAGAGTGGAGGGCCCCAGGAGACCTGGTTCTTCTGAGGGCCTCTAAGTATTTCCTCAAAACAAACAGTTTCCCTTTTTAATTATAACCAACATGATCACATACAAAATTGTGTTAAAAGAGTTAGATGTACTAACTTAACCATTTTATTTTCCCAGTCTGGGATAATTGGGAAACACAAAAAGAAATGAGCAGAGACCTGATCTCCCAGCAATCAGAGAAGTGGTAGAGTACACAGGAGGTTTGTATTTTACCCTCCACTCCAACGATGGATATAGGAGAAGAGAAAATTCAGGAAGAACAGAGTAAGTGTCTCTGATTTAATCAAAGTTAACTTGCTTACCTGTAATAGAAAGAGAGAGTTACCTAAGACTTAGCCATCCTGATGTGATGAAATTTAATTTGTTCCAAAGCTGGGGTCTATCCATCAGGCTGAAGTAGTCCTAGAGGGTCCATGGGTGTGGAGGATGCCACCAGCTCAGGGCATGCTCCCGATTCAGTGCCCCTCCCTTTTGTAGGGTGCATGGTCTCAGTGAACTCCACTCCCTGGGGCATTTCTTACTCCAGGGACCCAGAGTCATAGTAGAGGCAGGGTTCTGTTCCTACAGAAAAGTGTGGCCCTGGTGTCTTCTTGCCTGAGCCTCTAGGGTATCTCGGTCTCTGAAAAATCTGTCCTATCACAGTAGCCCCCATTTGAAAAGCTTCCTTCTGCTCTCAGGGCTTCTGTCGCCTCTGCTTCCTCTCCTTCTCATATCAGTTATAAAAGGCCTTAAAGGCCAGGTTTAAAGTTCTGTTTGTGAGGTCTGAGACCCCTTTTGGTTTTTGGAGTTTGTGCCAAATATCAGGGGCTGACTAGGAGATGAAGTGCAATGCCAGGATGTATTGCCCCTGTCTGGTGCCAGGATTTAAGCAATAAAGAAGTGAAAGGCTTCAGACAATCTTGAAAGGCTGAGTGATTTATGATGCCTTCTGACCTAGCAGCCTCCCAGAGAGGAAGTGTGTGCACAGGCAGGGAGTGAGTTTGGCCAGTCTGGGCAGGTATGGCTGAGATGAACAAGAAGACAGGACGAGGGGGCAGGGGAAGCCAAAAGAGGAAAGTGAAAATAGTAAGAGAGAGAAATGTGAATATTTCTCCTGGGTTTCAGCACCAAAATGTCAGGTGTTCTTGTGCTTTCCTGTAGTCCCTTCCCCTGATTGGTTCCCGGCTTCTCCACACCTGGGAACTGCCCTCCTAGCCTGTATCTGCCACTAGCAAATTGGATCTTTGCCTAACATAATCATATCAAACCTAATGACTCTGAAGCCCATGATATGCTTTTTAAAAAATGAAGAAACAGCTCATGGAAATGGGGCACACTGTATGGGGGAAGGACACGCTTGTAGCCCTGGCTTGAGGGAGGCAAACGCATTTCATGTAACCAAAATGTATATACTCCCATGATATCCTGAATTTAATAAAAATGAAGAAATAATGCTTATTTACTGTCAATTGGGAAATGTCTTCCAACAAATTTAATTATTCATTTAACATTAATTATATTTGCATCTTTCAAGTTTTTATTTTTGTAACTATTATATCTTTTTCTCACTTTTTCAGTTGTGCAAAAGGCAAATTAACAATCTTCCATCCCATTACTAAAATATTCAAGAACAAAATTTGTAAATGCAAGAGATATGCATTTGTTGGCTTATTATTATGGATAAGTTCATAAAACGTGGTCTTCCAATGGATGAAGACTCCTTCCCCATACCATATTTCTAATATATATTTATATAAAGTAAACTATAAAACAGTAAAAGTGGAAACTATGCAATCATCAATTGACTTGATTTGGAATACTATATATAATTTGAATTTTTAAAATTACTTACTATTGATATTTGTTTTACAGACTATTATACATTATGATAAAAGAGAGTATCTAGAGTAGCAGTCCCCAACCTTTTTGGCACCACAGACAGTTTTCATGGAAGACAATTTTTCCACCAACCAGGGGGTGCAGAGATGATTTCAGGATGATTTAAGCACATTACATCTATTATGCACTTTGTTTCTATTATTATTATATTGTAATATACAATGAAATAATTATACAACTCACCATAGGTTGGGTATCCTTGATCTAGAGGATTCTATAAATGTTTCTCAAGGAGTTATCCAAGAACACTTTAAATAGCATCTAAGGAGCTTGTTAAATATGCTAATTCCTGCCTCGCTGTAGTAGACCTGTTGAAACGAATTTCTATTGTACCCAAGAATATGCATTTTAGCACAGTGCCCACAGGGATTTTTATGCCTGCTATGGTTTGAATATCCCTTCCAACACTCATGTTGAAACTTAATCCTCAATGTGGCAGTATTGACAGGTAGAAAGAGGTGATTGGATGACGAGAGCTTTGCCCACATGAATGGATTAATCCATTCATGGATTAATGGATTATTATGGGAGTAGAACTGGTGGCTTTATAAGAAGAAGAAGATACCTTGAGCTAGTCATGCTCAGCTCCCTCAAAATGTGAAACCCAGCACTGCTTCAAGAACCTCAGAGACTCCTCACCAGAAAGAAGGCTCTTAACAAGGTGCAGCACCTCAATCTTCAACTTTCCAGCCTTGAGAACTGTAAGAAACAAATTTCATTTCTTAGAATTTACTCAGTTTCAGGCATTCTGTTTTAAGCAACAGAAAACAGGCTAAGACAATGCCCATTAAATTGTTAAAGTCACTGTGCTAGAGGGTAAAATAATGTAAAAAGCAATTTTAGCTAAACAGCTATTCAGTGAAAGTTCTCCTTTATTTGAATATCTTCAGTAGTCTCCACTGTAATGGATAAAGTAAGCTTAGAAAACTGTATTTACTTTCCCAGGCTACATTAAACCTTTGACATAGGCAATTTGGAGCATGCCCAGGAAAAAGAATGACCCACTTGGCTCATAATTGGTAATCAATATTTGTTGAATAAATAAATGTAATATAAATAGAGAATTATTATTAGTTTTGTCCTTTGTTTTTATTACAAGATGTTATCTCCAGCAATGAAGAAAAAGTTGTTTACCAAACATCTACAACACTATGTGAAGTATTCTGAAGGGAAATATGACCAATTGAGTTAATGAACACATCCCTCCCAAATAGCTAGAAAAAATATTTTTTTGAGTACTAGGTTATTTAAAACTCCTGTAAATACATTTCACTTTAATGCATTTAGTTTGTGTGTTTTTTTTCTTTTAAAAACAGGTCAATACAACTGCATAAGCATTATCATTGATGTATAATGTTAGATAAAAAGTATATTAATTTTGTTTTAGTACTTAGCTGAAACAATGAAGCCAATGGGGGAGAAGGTAACAAAGTTTATGTTTTTAACACATATAAAATAAGAATTCTCTCAATGTGATACTACCAATGTGGTCACCGAACCTATTTCTTTCTCCTCAGCACACAGCTCTCCTATATATCTCAGCCTTCCTTGCTTAAGTGTGACCTTGAGTCTTATGTCTAGACAATAGAATGTGAGTGGAAATGTTGGACACTACTTCCAAGCCTGTCCCATGAAGACCTCCCACTGTGATCACCCATGCTGCTGTCTACAGTGACTTCAGAAGTTATGTGTTGAACGCAGAGTTGCCTCAAGAATCAAGGAGCCTGGATTCCAGAATCACCACTTGGACAAGAGCTGTCAGCTCATTGGAAACCTCTGCTTTTCACTTTCTATAGATGTTAAGCCACTTATATTTGGGGATTTACCTGTTAACAATAGCTATGACAACCTTATTTAACAAAAATTAGTTATTTGAACTAAAATCACAACAAAAACCTAAAATGCATGTCATAAGTTTAATGGTCAGGCAGTGAGCAGTAAGTTAATGGATTTAAAGGCCATGACATGCAAAGGTCCATGACATGCAAAACCAAAACATTTGTTACAACTATTGCCTGCTATAACATGGAAGGCAAACCTTGTGCCCACTGAACCTGTATCTCTAAAGACTCAGAGTCAGGGTCATAGTGTGCCCTGTTCTAATTTTCCACTTAGAATATTAAAAGAGATGAACTTAGCAAAGAATTGGCTAGTTTGCAAGGGAAAATGAGCCTGCTTACTTCTAGATCTCCATAAAGCACAACTCTGGAAGTTCTTTCCACACCATGAAATGTGTGCTAGAAAAAAATTGGCCTCTCCATTAATCCAAGGAAGTCAAAAGGAAATTGGTCTCAGACTCTAATTAACTTTGCTAGTAAAAATAAATAATTATAATTTACAACCATGCATTATGACAAGTAGTGGATTCCAGAGAAACAGAAGACTTACACTCTAAACTTAGGAAGGTTAAAATTTAATTGAGTAGAAAAAATAAAAGCAAGATTTGAAGGTAACTTAAATATATCTAGCTCAATCTAGATAATAATACATTGCAGTGCATGGGGGTCCTCTAAGTGATCGTTAGTGATGAGCAAATTATTAGATTCTGTGGTTTTAAGGATAGTAAGAAACAAAAAGCAAAAAATCAATAATTACAGGCCTAGTGTAAGTTTGATACTACACACTGAGAGATTCAGGGAAAGGGCACCTTAAAGAAGAGATGAATTTATCCTAGAAATGAGTTTTAAGCTAAGCGTTTAAGAAGATGATATACATGAATTGGTGGAAAAAAGAGTTATCAGAAGGGTATTTCATATTCATGTTTGCAAACAAGTTAGATATATGTGGCATCTTAATGCAGTCAAATAAGGACATGTAAGCTGATTTGCCTAATATTAGCACATTGACCTAGTGACAGGTAAAGAAAAAATACTTAATATTTGCAGCCATACTCATATACTGCCATTGATTTATAGTGGGACACAGCTGTGAAATGGGGACATAGACAGTACTTTTAAACCATCCTAGACCATATCTTCTCATGTAAAAGAAACAAAGATGGATGAATTCCACTTCTGAAATAACTTTTAGTTCTGTCCTCCCCTCCTCCTGCCCGCACAACCTCTTAGCCCTCACTTCCTCTGTGCATCTACCCTGCTCAGTTCCAGAAAAGAAATCTTCCTCAAATATAGATGCCTATGTCAGGCCTGTGCTTCAAATTGCTCACTGGCAGAGGCCTATCACCTATGGGAAAAATTATAAAATACTTAGAATGATATGCAAAGTCACTTACAGTGACAGAGAAGACCCTGACTAATTTTTAGTTTCCTCTCATACCACTTTCTCTCATGAATCCTGTACTGAACTATTAGTTTGTTGCCTGACATCATAATCGTTTTTATATCCCCAGGCCTTCATGTTCACTATTCTCCCTGTCTAGAATGATCTTCCCTTCATTCCATAGCCATCAATTATCCTTTGTTTTGCAGTGTGAGAATTGCCTTTTTTGCGGAGGTTACCCAGATATTGCCTTCACATAAATGGATATACAGATGCCATTTTTTTTGTGCTCTCTGAGCCTTTTGTATATTAATTTTATCACACTGTATTTTAACTGTCTGTGCGTTTGTCTCCTGTTACATTGTGAGAGTTTTGAAGGCAATGGCCATGTCTGATTCATCTTGAGAACCCAAGTTCATATAAATACAGAATAGGTATACAATAAATGATTATTAAATAAAATTTTGAATACTAATATGATGCAAGGAAGTAGGAAACAACATCAATGAACATCGGCTTAAAACACAGTCTGTTTTCCCTCTTTCATACTATTAGAAAAGGAGGGGATTCGAATCTTGGGAACATGACTGTGATTAGTTTTAAAAAGGATACAGGAAACAGTGTAGCCTATTACAATAGAAAATGTATGTCCTCAAATTAAGCCATCTCAAAGTGTATTTATTTCCATTAGAGAATTTGTTGGTTTGCAGTTTGAACTTTAGTGGCTTTAAAATGTAAATCACTGGAAAAATCTTTTTGTGGCTTTATCAAATATTTAAGGGTGAAGAAAAACAATTTGTAAAATGGATGAGTTAAATTAGACCAGGAATGACCCAGTTTCTTCCACTATTTAAAAAACATTCACTGTCTATGTACATGCTTTTTTATGTTTTCCCCCACATTAATCAAATACTAGGATATGGGGAATTTTGAGGGTACAGACTACCTAAGCACTAAATGCCATTCACATGCTATTCCCCTTTTCATTCCAGAGAATCAAAGGTGTCCTGTTGAGCAGTCTTGTGTGAATGAGAATAAGGTCTTGAATAAATTGCTCACAAAATCCATGCTAAACTGATCCTCCAATGGCTCCCAGTGGTCACACAGGTCTTTTACACAAATCTCTGCAATGCTTGACTGACCTCATGGGCCTCCCACACTTCAGTAAATGGGTCAATGGGGACATTTGCCTAATTTTTTTTTAGGAAAAAAAAAACTTTCTGAATTTAGGATAAATGTCATATAATCTATGTCATGTACATAAAATGTAGTAATTATTGCAGCTGGGCCTATGGGCTGCTTCTTATTAGGAAAGGATCATTTACTTGCAAGATTTCTAAAATCTCAAGGCATTTAGATCGTTCATGCTGCAACATTTCTATTATTAATCTTCCAGTATTAAACCTGACAAAAACAAATCCAATGTTTTCTCGTCAGATAGCTTAAAATCATGATAATATTTGTACATTCTAAGTCATTAAGAAATAGCAATCTTATGCATTCTAAGTTTCTAACATCACATTTCATAAATTCATGTGAGAACAAAATATATTGGTGATGAGAGAAATAGTAGTTAATCATCTCAATCATCTTACCATATCTTATTTTAAATAAATATGTATATATTGAAATCAGAACATTCTACTATTTCAGAAAATAAGAATAAATAGAAGATATTTCTTCAGATGCTATTTATCATTACGCTTCTTTTGATGTAAATGTTTTAAATTATTATGCATTTATGTATTTTCTGATTTATTCACTTTCTATATGTTTGCTGCCTTAAATACCTGAGCCAGAAATGACATTTCATATTATCTTTATTCTACTTAGCATTTTTATTATCAATTTTCCTGATTCCAGGTAGAGGAGAGCAAGAAAAAGCACTCTTTTAAAGAGCTGCCTAAATGGCAAAAAAAAAAAAAAAAAAAAATTCTAAAGTTTTAGTCATACTTCCTGATATTAACTAATAAAATGAGAAAGATAGTATCAAACAATGGGCTGAAAGCAGAAAGATTTTTATTTCAGCTTTGCCTCTCACCAGTTCTGTGACTACAGGCATATAATCAAATTTCTGTGCCTCAGTAGTCACAACTGCAAAAAATGGCGTTATTGGCTTCTCATTTCCCTGGGTTGTGGTAAAGTTTAAATTGCTGATGGCTAGTCTATGAGGTTCATAATTTGTACTAGGTAAAAGTAAAAGAGCCAAGGGCTGTATGCATAAGACAAGAATGTCTAGTTTTAAATCAAAGTTTATATGAAATGATCAGAGAAAAGAGCAAGAAAGAACAGGCAATAAAAAAGCAGAAAGCATCCATGAATTAACTCTCCTTAATATAGGAGTCAATACTATCATTTTTAACGTGCATGTCTACTGTTTTAGGAAGCTCTCCTCTATGGTCTCTATTGATGCCTCTCAGCATATTATGAGATAGTTAACAAGTTTTGGAAAGATGCAGTTTATAATTATGGCATAAGACTGTGAACAGCTTGATACACAATCAGGGAAGGAGTCTATAGGATTAAAAGACTTGCAGTGATCTAAGACATCTTGAAGAAAATACATATATAATGTTCCTCCAATAAACTACAAGGTTCCAATTACCACAGATGAGAGACTTAACAGTAACACAATTGTTATGAAAATAAAATATTTGGAAAAAAATTACAAAGACACCAACACATATATAAGGTGATAGTTTTCTTTTACTGTGTTTAAAAGAAATTATATTCCGGCTGCAATAAATATTCTTCTTTCTGGAAACAGGTAATTTTCAGATCTAAGATTCTGTATTATTATCTTGGAACTAAACAATATCTTCCCCCAAAAGGATTTAGGTTATTTGTCTCTACTTTATCTAAAAGTCTTCAAGAAGTATTTTTAAAGATCCTCT
Source organism: Lepilemur ruficaudatus (assembly GCA_963574885.1). Lineage (NCBI taxonomy): Eukaryota > Metazoa > Chordata > Mammalia > Primates > Lepilemuridae > Lepilemur > Lepilemur ruficaudatus. The sequence goes on from CAUYRT010047403.1 coordinate 15,016, forward strand.
CAGACTTTAATGACCGCTGGGAGAAAAGATATACCATTTTAGACTCATTCACTATTCCCTGTTTTTCATAACTATGAGTTGTAGCTGAGCAAGAAACCCTATTATACCTGAGTCACTCTCAGTTAGCAGTCACATTATTGTTTGTCTAACTACTTTTCAATTTCATGTTTTTAGGAATTTGCTTCCTCAACGGTCTCCACTTTGCTTTGTCTGAGGTTTGGAAATTAAGGTAAAAAAGTGGGTTTTTTATATTGTTAATAATATTTTCTAAATGCATATCATGGATTGGAAAGAAATCCAAGTTACCACTCCATCCTGTGCTCTAGTGAGAAGACCCAAATCTTTATAGAGAATTTGATCACTGAGAAGAGAACTAAAAAAGAACACTGCAGAAAGCCCTCATGATCTAGATCACTCAAGATTACTTAGTTATAACTTAATCAGATATCAGGCCTTGCTTTAGTAAATGAAATATTCCCATTATTGGGCAACATCATAAATATAGACTTTAAATATTAGGCAGAAATTTCTGTAGTAATTAGTGTTTTATAAAATTAGGTACACAATTCTACAGTTGCTAACATGTTCAACATCTTTGTCTTGTTAAAATCTTTCTCTATGGGAGGCCGAGGCGGGAGGATCGCTCGAGGTCAGGAGTTCGAAACCAGCCTGAGCAAGAGTGAGACCTTGTCTCTACTTAAAATAGAAAGAAATTAATTGGCCAACTAAAAATATATAGAAAAAATTATCCGGGCGTGGTGGCACATGCCTGTAGTCCCAGCTACTCAGGGGGCTGAGGCAGGAGCATCGCTTGAGCCCAGGAGTTTGAGGTTGCTCTGAGCTAGGCTGACGCCACGGCACTCACTCTAGCCTGGGCAGCAGAGTGAGACCCTGTCTCAATAAATAAATAAATAAATAAAAAAATAAAAAATAAAAATAAAATCTTTCTCTAATAGATTTCTAGAGAGCATGCATGATAAAAGAAGAGAACGTAGGAAAGTAATATCTAGATTACATTAAAGTGAATTATAGTGGGTTTAATTTCATTGTAGCACTCTTCCAATCTAGTCATATTTTACATTACCCAACATAAATTCTTTGGTTTTAAAAGATGTTGACTTACAAGATTCAAAGCAAACACAGATGGCAATTCCTGTTTGAGAAAAAGGATAAATTCACAAAATAGATTAGTTGCAGTAAAATCTAGTGCTGAAAGTAAATAAAAAATCATTTTTATCTCTGATAGTCACTGTATGTCTATGATCATACCACTTAACTAATTTTTTCATAGTAAAATAAGTGTCATGTCTAGGGTGAGGTAAGATATAATTAAGAAATATTTAGCAATTATTTAGTGCTTTAAGGCATCTGTGAACAAGAAAAGAATAAATGAGATATCAAAATATTTTCAACCATGTGATAATTTTCCTATTTTCCAGGATTTCATTTTAAAGAGGTCTTTACTCAATAACCCCTTTTTCTAAATGTTTATAACCACTGATAGAAAAAAATAGTGATTATTTGGGGCTTATTTATACTGGAATTTTGTCCCTAAACATTTTTATGAGAAAATGGGGTAAATAAAATATTCAGTATAAACCAAAGCACTGTATGATCTGTAGTGAAGTTTCCATATTACAAAATATATTGTTTATAGTATTATGTTACATTCCCAGGTCAACAGAAAACAGCACAACCTTTTTTATAGGGCAGAATACAGAAAAAAAGTCTTTACGGACTCTAAGCTACTGGGCTATTTAGTACATTTAAGGTATACCAAAGGAATCATTTGTTCACACTCTGTTAAGCATCTGGTAAGAGAAGCATTTAATAAGAAAGTTAATGAAGGGGACCTGCAAAGTCTGGACAGTCTGATAAGGCATTTATGAAGAGAAAATGTATTATCACATGTGTGGCTACAATCAGCACAGGAGTGGTGCAGAATTTAAACCAACACATGTGTGAGAGCGCATCTGAAAAAGAAAAAAATTCACAGTATCACAAAATCCCATGTGTTAGAAGGCATGCGGCTTGGACTTAGGCCTGTCTGTGCTAAGCCAAGCAAACTTCAAACACAAGGGTTTACTGCCAAGGCAAAGTGAACACAACATAAACCATGAAACAGACATTCTTCATGGTCTACACCGAGGACATGATGGAGTCTAAATTATGAAGGCAAGCAGAAATCAAAATTATGATAGAGATTGTGTGCTTATTTTTTAACCTAAGATTATGCTCAAATTCTAGGTTGACCACACAGAGAGCAAAGGACTGCTAAACCATAGGTCCTTTCAATCTATGCACTTCTTCAAAGATCAAAAACACGGTAGAAATAGAAATAGGGATTGTTACTCCACACCCTCACTTTCCACAAGTCCTCTACCATGAGCTATAAACTCAAAGATTTGTTGTTATTTTTAAGTTCATGTGTTTCTTCTGTAGGGATTTGCTATTTATACAAAATGACATCTTTTATTCCTGTATTATTTCCTCAAAATATCTGCATATGATAACAATGAAGGATTCTGTCTCTGACACTCACCGACTTGACTTAGCCAAACTTTAGTCAGGCTTTGCCCCTCTCCTGAGGCACCTGAACTTTGGCCCACCTTCAGCCTGAGCCCACATCAAAGTGTGGAAAGGACGGCCCCTCCGTTACAGTCCCTCCCAAGAATAGGTGAAGCACAGGGAAAAACACTGCCAGATGAACTGTCTGGTCAAGCTACCCATTTGTTCCACTCCCTCATACCAGTTTCCCTCTAGCCTTGTTTACTTCTCATTATAAAACAAAATACCGTTATGTTTGATCTTTGAGAGGCTTGCAAATTATTCCCCCCTGTTGTAATAGTCCCCCACCCCTTTATGTAATAGTCTTTTCCTATAAAGTCTTTCCTTACTTAAGTCTGCATTTGTTTTTTATTTGGCAATAGCTAGACATTTCACTAAGCACCCCCTGTCAGTGAATACTACTATAGGCATCTGCGAAAAGCAGAAAATTCAGGGAACCACGTAATATTCTGTGTCCCATCATTTTGGCAAGCTACAATATTTCTCCTTAAACAGCCTATCTGGGAAAAAAAATTGGTTCTTCTGTCAGGTTCCTGTGAAGAAAAATAGCCTATAATTAAAGACTTGGCTCAGCTCACATATGTATGGCAGAAAGATTTCCAATAATAGTAAAATTGTTGTTGGTAGAAGGAGTATGATACCATACAAGAAGAAGAGAGAAATAGTCTGGCATCCAGGTGAGAAATGTGTACTTGGTTGTATGCTTGTTGTCCATAGTTTGTTTTATCTCTGTGATAAAAATTCTTACTTTTTTTGTTTTAAAACTAGTTATTCTATGAAGAAATATTCCTATAAAGAAATGGATTGCCTTAACAAAAATATTGTGATCACTGGAAAGATCTAGTTCTTTCTACTCTAGTAATTCACACATGCAAAAATAACAATTGTTTAGAACTATTGATTCCTTAATTATTACAATGTTCATCAAGCTTACAGAATTGTTTTACTATCCCCAAAAATATCTCTCAATGATTTCTCCAGAACTGGTGATTAAATTATTAGGCTAGAATTGTTAAAATGAACCCTATAGAGGAAAACAATAGCTTGCAATTTTCATTTTAATTTTCAGGATATATTACTGCAGTTCAGATAGCAAAATAAGCTGTGGCCTATAACCAATAAAGAAAGAGAAACCATTGTAGAGTTAAGGTAAATCTATCAGTTGTTCTAGAGGAAAGTACCCTAAGGCTCCATTTTTTTTCTCTTTTGACATGGCTACCAAGGTATAGGAAAGAAATAATCTATTAGTAACCACTAAATATTTGCGATTTCTTAGAATAGCTGGGGACAAACAGAAGGACATGGCAGTGCTAGCATGCATCAGAAGCGCCAATGAACAAAGCAAATTAAAAATGAACCTAGACTTCCAGTTTCTGCTCTCATATGAAATGATCTTGGAAGTCCTCACTCCTTACATCAAGAAAATTCTAAACAAACAACTTTTCTTGGACCTATTAGAAAACTGAGGTTGCAGAGCACCCTAAATATGGAGGAAAAAAGCTCATTTAGAGAGATAAAGCATTCAAGCATTTGCTCATCTGGAGCAGAAGCTGGTAGAGATATAATTGTTAGGAGCAAATACTAGACTGGTAATTGTGATGAATTTCTAGAGGCTCAAGTACTGGACTAGCAGAGAGTGAGAAATCTCTGGGGACCCTAACCAGGAGAGAAAGCCTTCCATACAGAGCAATACTAAAACCTTTTCCCACAATGGTAAGAGAAGTCCTCCTAACTATAACAGTATAAACATCCCAAACTGAGATGCAAAGAAAAAAAATGAAAAAAACAAACAAAATAGAGCATCTGAAAACTGGGACAGTATCCAAAGTTATAATAATATGCCTAACTGGATTACCAAAAGAAGAAAGAAATAACTGTTCAGAAGAAATATTTGAAGTCAAAGACCTAACGTACTTTTGTAAAATCTTCCCCATTTTATTCATCCATTCATCTATTCCTTCCTTTTATTTTTTTTATTTCAAACTATTATGGGGGTACAAATGTTTCTGGTTACATGTATCTATTTTATTATGCTTGAGTCAGGGTTATAAGTGTGCCCATCACCCAGATAGTGTTCATTGTACCAGTTAGGTTTTCACCTATCCCTTCTCCTCTGTCTCTTGATTTTCACTGAGTTTTATTTCCCTCTGTGCACATGTGTGCTCATCAGTTAGTTTCAGTTTAATAGCAAGTACATGTGGCGTTTGCTTTTCCATTCTTTAGTTACTTCACTTAGGATAATGGTCTCAAGTTCCACCCAAAGTTTTGCAACAGGCATTAATTCATCCTTCTTAGTGGCTGAGTAGTATTCCACGGTATACATATACCACATTTTGTTAATCCACTTGTGAATTGATGGGCATTTGGGTTGATTCCACAACTTTGCAATTGTGAATTGTACTGCAATAAACATTCAAATGCAGGTATCTTCTTGATAAAATGACTTCTTTTCCTTTGGGTAAGTACCCAGTAGTGGGATTGCTGGATCACATGGCAGGTCTACTTTTAGTTCTTTGAGGTATCTCCATACTGTTTTCCATAGAGGCTATACTAATTTTCAGTCCTTCCAACAGCGTATAAGCATTCCTTTCTCTCTGCATCCATACCAGCATGTATTGTTTTTGGACTTTTTAATAAAAGCCATTCTAACTGGGCTAAGGTGATGTCACATTATGGTTTTAATTTGCATTTCCCTGATGATTGGTGATGTTGAACATTGTTTAATGTTTATTGGCCATCTATCTTGTTTTGAAAAGCTTCTGTTCATGTCCATCTATTCCTTTATTAAGTTTTAAAAACAACTATGTGTAGATACTGGTGGTACAAGAGTAAACGAAACATACATGACTTCAAGAACACTGCTGAAACAAAACAGTTCAAGAAAGTACTACAGTGTATAAATTATGTATTGTGAAGGAAACAACCAGATATTATAATATCGTAGTGCCACCTCATTCCTGGTTTCACTTTCCATGGTTTTACTTACCAAAGGTCAACTGTGGTCCAAAAATATTAAATGGAAAATTGCAGAAATAAACAATTCATGAGTTTTAAATTACATACCATTCTGAGTAGCATGATGAAATCTCAGTCTGTCCAGCTCTGTCCCATCCAGAATGTGTTTCCTCCTTTTGTCCACTGTAACCAATGCTGTAGACACTACCAGCTTGTTAGTCACTTAGTAGCCATCTCAGTTGTCACATTGGAAAAACAATATATATAGGATTTGGTACTATTTGCCGTTTCAGGCATCCACTGGGTCTTGAAATGTCTCTCCTGCAGATAAGGGGGGACTACTGCAGAGAACAAGGGTTAGGGAAGCTATTTTACTTTGGGTGATTAGGAAAGGCCACTCTGAAGGTGTTACATTTAACTGAGTCTTGAAGCATGAGGTGGATCTAGCTGAATGGATTACGGAAGAGTGGAATATGATCATTCTAAGTGTCCATTAGTCTCAATTATGCAAATTATTTCTCCACATTGTAGGAGGCAAATTCCTTTATTACAGCGGCTTCTATACTTTTGTCTCACCTTTTTTTTTTTTTTTTGAGAAATGCCAACTCCTGTGGAGAATCTTCCCTGGGTCTGCCCAGTCAGAATTCAGCTAAGCCTTCTTTATATTCCCACAACATCTTGCCTATTTTCTACTGTGCTACCTACGTTAGCTTTTGATTTACATTAATTTGAGTCTACTTCAGTGGAATATAAACATCCTGTCTTCATTTTTGTCCCTCCACAATTGATACAACAGTGCATTATAATGAAGTAAGTGCTTGATGAATGAATATACATATGTGCATATGGATAAACAAAGGAATAAACTACATATCAACTAGTGAAAATAAATGCCCCTGTAAAAGTTTGTTTCACTATTTTTCAGTAATTCTCATTGGAATTCCCTAAATCTTCAAATTATTGTTTATAATCAATGAAACTGTTCTTTCAATTAATTATAATACTAACTGAAAAGTACCTTAGTTTTTATGTCATAGGTACAGGTGCATTTTTAAACAAGCATCTTTCATGTTTTTATTTTGGAAAAAAAGTAGACAATGTTTATTATTTTAAGGATCATGTTTAAAAATAATTACTATAGCTTCCCTCCAGGTTAATGACATTTCTTCTAAAAGATGTCAATCAGTTGTCTACTGTTTTGGCCATAAATATTATAAATGGCATTGGGTAATTAAAACTAATTAAAATTTAAAAAGCAAGAATGAAAGGTTATAGTTTTAAGTGAATTTGAAGACTGAAGGTTTCTCAATTAGCTAATGGCATTTTCTTTTCTTTTCGTTTTCTTTCTTTTCTTTTTTTTTTTTTTTTTTGCGACAGAGTCTCACTCTTTTGCCCGGGCTAGAGTGCTGTGGCGTCAGCCTGGCTCACAGCAACCTCAAACTCTTGGGCTCAAGCCATCCTCCTGCCTCAGCCTCCCGAGTAGCTGGGACTACAGGCATGCACCACCATGCCCGGCTAATTTTTTCTATATATGTTTTTAGTCGTCCAATTAATTTCTTTCTATTTTTAGTAGAGACGGGGTCTTGCTCTTGCTCAGGCTGGTCTCGAACTCCTGACCTTGAGCAATCCACCTGCCTCGGCCTCCCAGAGTGCTAGGATTACAGGCGTGAGCCACTGCGCCCAGCCCACTAATGACATTTTCTAATTGCTGAGTTTGATATGTGCATTAAGTAAGTATAGTCCTCCGAATATTTTGAATACCCTCACTACTGTTCTAAGTAGACTATATGTAGAATGGGTTAAGTCTCTCTCATTTAGCCTGTTTTACCCTCATAGATTGATCATCAGTCATTGGGGGGAGTTCTATCACGCAATTCTGTGATGTAAACAAGGTTCTACCCAGCAGTAGATTATAACTACTAAATCATTTAATTAGTCCCTGAATAGCTAACAGCATGTAATTATTTGTTAGGGATATGACTCAGGACATCATTGAGCACAAATATACTCAACAGATGATATGCCATATGATTTTGCCTCCTTCCACCATGAATAATTTCCACATGATTCATCAAAAGTCATAGTAGGAGTTCACATTTACCCAATGCTTGTGTAATGAGTAATATGCAACCTTAAAAGTATAGCCAGCTTTCCCACAGTGTTCTTCAAAAAACAACAGGAAGACACATGCACATCATTTTGCATGTGCTTTGTCAGCTATGCCATGGTCTGGCCACATGACTATTTTTAAAGAATATGTCTACTTCTAATAAATTAGCTGTAAATAGTGGTAGTTACAGTTTAACAAGGAAGAGCTCTATTACTACTGTGCCTAATAGAACCTTAAGTACCATTAACAAATATTCATTAAAAGTTTAAAGGAAATCTTCTTTTGAATGAAATAAAATTGAGTGGGCTAGAGCAGTAATGAAAACAAAGTAAACACATCAGTTGCCATTCTGAATTGAGAGAAAATCAAATAATAAAACCATCCATATATCAATTAAAATACATTTGAAAATTGTTTCAATATGAAAACATATCAGGTAAAATAATTTTCAAAGGATAATTCAAAAAGAAAAGAGTAGCCCTCTAAAATGGAAAGTTTTATCCACTAAAGTCAAAATAAAATAACGTCTTGCTCTGCTGTACGATATAGGCTCTCCAATTTTCTTAAGGGATTTCTGTGAGAAACACTCGTATTGCAGCATGGGCCTTGCCATGTTTCCAGGGATTAGATTAATTCTCCCACCTGTATAAACTAAAAAAATCAGAAAAAAACAAAATAAAACAAACAATGGCTGTCAAACAACTGGACATCAGACAACAAAGGACTGATTAATTAGAGGTGGGGAACAAATGACCTAAGTCTGCTGACTGCTAAAGTGACTACCTAGCGAGAGTTTCCAGGCCATTGTGCAGGGTGAGGGAACCCAGGTGAAACCTGATGATCTTCTTGCATTGAGGAAATGGAGCTTAGAATTTGAAGCGATCAAGGGCACAAGAATTGACAGGACAGAGTATTAAAGAGGACAAAGCCACACAGAAAGAGAACACTGGATGTCTGCAGAGGGTTCCCCCTCAATTGTTCTTTTGGGCTTTATATTATTTCTTCTTGATTTATTTATAGTGGTTTTGTGTAACTCTTTGTACACTTGTCATAATAGTTGCTCTAGGCATTACAATATAAATACATAACTTAATCAACTAATATCAACATTTCACTACTTTGAGTGAAGTATGGAGATCTCATTTCCATTTAAGTTCCTTTACCTTCCCCACTTCTAAACATCATTGACTTGACATGACTTATAAAACCCGTAAGAAAAACAATAGGCCTTTTATGTACACATATTTCTACATTTTCCATTGTTCTTCCTTCCTGATGCTCCAAGAGTATTGCTTTTATCACTTCTTCACTGTTCAACAAACTTTCTTTAGTCTGCATGGGTAAGTATACTACAAATTCTTTTAGTTTTTGTTTCCTCTTCATTTCTGAAGGATAGTTTTACTAGATATAGAATTTTTGGTTAATGGTTCTTTTATTTCAGCACTTCTAAACTGTTGTGACACTTTAATTTTCAAAAGTTTAATTATGATATGCAGATTTCTTTGAGTTTATTTTATTAAGGTCTATTTTTCTTGAATTTATGAGCTATTGTTTTTCACGAAGTTTGGGATGTTTTAAACCATTATTTCTCTGTATAGTCTTTCAGCTCCTATTTTTCCTTTTCTTGTGGGAATATATTTTGTTATTGTCCCTTAGGAAACTGAAGATCTGTTCTTGTTTTCTTTATTTTGTTCAGAATAGGTGAATGCTATTTATTTATCCTCACGTTCAGTGATTCCTTCCTCTTATATTCCATTCAGCAAGGTTTTTTTTTTTCTGTTATTATTTTCCCGTTTTACAATTTCTTTTTTTTCCTCCATCTTTTTTTTTTTAATTGGGGGAAAACTACAAAGCATTTACAGTACAATGTTTACAGTCACAATTTGTAGTGAGCTGATTTCCCAAAATATATTACCACTCAAGTTGACTTATCTTGTTACATTCAAAAACCTACTCTGT